>SSNS01000052.1:2480171-2547075 GCA_006937985.1 Aphyosemion australe
GACAGGGTAAACTCTAATCAGCACCACCCTCAAAACTACACTTGGTGGTGACTCGTACCATTTCTGTAGTATTCATTATCTTTTGATCGGCATTTCCTTTCTCTGAGTACGTTTCAGGTGGTTTGAGTGTTACTGCATTATTTAATTTCACCTTTTAATGAGAGATGCTTCTATGGCAGCTTAGCTCCTCCACCATGCTATCTGCAGACGTCCTACGCCTGTGGTGTGTATCGCTAATATGAATATTTTAGTTAAAAAGGCGTTGGAGTTGGTACAGCTCATCTATTATGGAAGGAAAAATCCCAACATGACTCTATAGGTATCATTAACCCTGTAAAAACTATTTTTATACAAGAAAAATATTGAGTTCTATACAGTAATGTACTACCTATCTTGGCTGTTGAGTCACAGTGAAGCTGCACTGCATAATTACTCAGCATGCCATTTGTGTGTATGGATTTAACCCCTTCTGTTTTCTCCCTTTATTTTAGCTTGTAGTTATTATTGCGTGTTTGCAGAAGTAGATCTAATGGGAAACAACCCAACTTGACTTCAACAGCTTTAGAAATGTTATTTTTTAGACATACAGACAGATATGTTTTTAATCCTTTGCAGGAAATTGTTTTGTTATAGAAGCAACAAAAAGAGGCAAGCAGATAAAAGAGGATTTGTACATCAACAGCGTTGCTGCCAATGCACCAGTTAACCCTAATCCTAACCCACAGAACAGGATCATCTAACACATACACATGCATACATACATATGTTTTATATTTAGATCAATGTGAATACACATGAATTTGGAACAGGGTGAAAGGAAAACCGTGCAGCGTTTGGACCAAAAGAACAAGAACAGTAGAGTGCAGAGCTCATAGTGAACGAATGCACCTTCAAATCTAAAGGAGTCAGCTTAGATGGTTCAGGATGTCGCTCCTTGTAGGTACTTTAGGTACATTCTTCTGCCAGTAGACCCTGGAAAAAGCCCAGAACTTGATGGAGGGATTGTATGCAGTTTCTGGCCTGGGAACACCCTGGGATCTGCTATGAAGAGCTTGAGTGTATCACTGGGAGAAGGGACGTCTTGGCCTTTCTCCTTGGACCCTGACCTTGGATAGTTGGTTAAAAGAACTTTGAGTGAAGAATTCAGACTGATGTTTTTTTAAGAAATTCCAAAGAATTTGAGGTTTGTGGTTGGTAGTTTAAGGGTCCTTTGCTCTCCTGTTGAAGGGAACGTCTACCTTTAGAGGAACGCTTTACTTTATGGGCAGCCTGGGACTGGTTTACAGATTCTACTAAGAAAGCAGCAGGTCTAGTAGACCTTACCATCAAAATATGTTATTGTAGTTTACCTGCTAGATGTTGTATGGATCTGTTTAATTTGAGGTCAAAAGGCCACCGTGTGGGTCAGCCTCTCCAAGGGTTCTAGGAGACAGTACGACCAATTAAGCACTCGCTTTGGGACGAGTCCTGTAAATACACTTGGTCCTTCTCCATTTCTATCCACTAGAAGCTTATGAGCCCTCAAGTGACCGTGTCAGTTGGCGTGTTGACCTCCATTCACAGACCATGCTGACTTGTGCCGCCACTCCAGCCTGCTTGACTGGATTATTTGATTTTTACAATGGACACAATGGAAATAGTGATTCTGTGGTATACCATGGAGGTATTCTATGTTTCTATATGACTATCTTTAATAAATACTCCTCTCACACTGCCTTCTCCTGATCTTCACCCAGAGGATCTTGTTTCTAAAAGTAGAAACATGCATTTTTCAGATGTGTGTTCTGTAAAGGTCACGTCAGGTTACAGTACTCTGAACCTGTACTCCTCTGTACTGTATATGTACTAGATGGTGTGTATTCTATCTACACGGATCACTAGATACACGTTCTGCTTACCTGGAACTGAAGCTTCACCCATCATTATGAATTTATGTCCATCAGCTGCATCTCCAGGCCTTTTACGGGATTGTTTGATGGCTTCCTCCAGGCCTAGAAATGAAAATACTTTGTTTCAGTTTGTATCATTTTTTAGGATTTCATTGTAAACAGTGTGTTGGAGCTCGACAGGTGAGGCAAAAAGAGGAATTGGATGGCAGCCAGAGGGACTTGGGGGGGAGGGAGATGATTTATCCGACAAGAAAACATTGATCTGATCGGTTTTACCAGCATTTAGACTGTTTGGTGTTTAGTTATGTGGTTTTCATTCTGTTCTTTGTCAACACCAAACAGAGAAAGGTGTAAATAAAATATAAACTTCATGCTTGACCTCTGCTTAGCCTCCCGTGTTCCACCCACTTTATGAATCTTTGAGCTCGTCTGTTGATCCCCTCTTTTCAGAGTTGAAGCCCCCCCTCCCTCAGAGCAGGCGCAACACCCTGAGCTGCCTGAAAGTCACGGAGCCCAGCATCCTGCTCAGCGCCTCCACGTCGGACAGCCTCAGCATCATCCCCAGCTCCGAGGCGGCGTCGCAGCTCAGCTCTCCAGCCGCCGGGCCGGGGCGGAGCGACTCCTCCGGTTGCCAGGGGAGACGGGGGATGATGCAGGCAATAAAGAACGAAAGGCGGGCTTCAAAGGTGAGGATGAACATGGAAGCCAGGGAAAATTTGACTTTTCTCTGTATTTTGTCTTGATGTTGGACCCTAAAAAACATTATGACCACCCTTTTGCCACCAAATTACTCTCAACTGAAGACTTCCGAACGCTTGCTAGCAAAAAGTAAACCCAGAAGTTCAGGTTGTGACGGGATATATTTAAATCGTGCCTCTGTGAGCAGCAGGATAGGTGAGTTTCTCCGACGCAGATGTTTTCCTGCAGTGAATTTCAAGCCTCTCCGCCGACATATTTAGAGCAGCTCATGTCGCGTGTTATCAAATCCAACCAGGCACTTTGAGGGACGTCAAAGAGCTTGGATCGCTGCCAGAGCCGGAGTGCTGGGAGCAAACTCGCCGTGGTTCTGCTGAAGTCTTTGTGGGTGACGGGAAAAGTCATCCTAACAAAACGTGTTTACCTGTATGAGAATTATTAGAAGTGATCTCAAGTCAGTTCTGAAGAAAGTTCAGGCTCATTTTCACTTTTCCTGCCCCTCAGGTCCTGGGAATCGTCTTCTTCCTCTTCCTCGTCATGTGGTGTCCGTTCTTCATCACCAACGTCACCTTCGTCCTGTGCCGCAGCTCCTGCAACGAGCTGCTTCTTCACGACCTCCTCAACGTCTTCGTGTGGGTGGGCTACATCTCCTCTGGGGTCAACCCTCTGGTCTACACCCTCTTCAATAAGACCTACAGGAGGGCGTTCTCCAACTACATCAGGTGCCAGTACGGCGTTGGGGCCAACGCTGCCGGACAGGGTTGCAAAACCCTCCTGGGTCCGTCGCAGTGCCCGTCGCACTCCGTCACCCCGCTCCTGGCGGGAGGTCAGGGTAAGGCAGGGGTGGACCGCAACAGTAACTGTCGCAATGGTGGCAGGGGCGATAACGGGAGGCTGATGGTGGACCCGGAGGACACGACAGACGATGGGACGCAAATCGGATTAGTGTCACAGAGTCTGTCTGAATGCCACAACGCCGGCATGCTTTCAGAAACAGAGCCAGAAACGGAGCTGGAGCAGGAGCTGTCGCTCATCAGCTACCCTCCCTCCAGAGAACACACGAGCAGCGTGTGACTGCATGCTCTCCTTTTGTTCTTTATTAAAACCCGGCTGAGCCGCACTTAGACTACAGCCTGTTCACCGGGTAGTCCTGCTGCCTCAGGAGTGATTTTATCTACAAGGATCCAAACAGAAGCCTGAAAGGTGGAGAAAGCAGGAAGGAAAACCAACATTTCCATTATGTCTGGGTTGGTTTTTAATGCGTCGTTTGAAGACCTGTACGGAGATGAAAAGGCATCAGCTTCTTCGGGGTCTGAGGTGCAAATGTTGTGAAAGTGAAAGGTTCGCTCATGGTTAACTTGAATGATGTCAAGTCAAGCAGGTAAGAAGTCACCGGCCCTTCGTGGAGTCCTACTGAAGCAGGTCAGAGTGGAGCACCAACCACGACGCCACCAGAGACCAACTACGACTTCAAGCCCTCGCAGAGTCAATCACAGCTCAGCAGGGGGCAGACTCGCTCCCGCGCCAGTCAAGCTTGTCCTGAAATGTGTCCGAACGAACCTTTTCATACCATTTAGCTGACAGAAAGGAGACATTTCTGCAAAGGAAACTCTGGTAAAGCTGCAGAGATGAAGGAATGTCCAACCACCGGCGCCCTCCGGTGGACTCACAGTGCCATCTAGTGGTCACTCACGTCTCCTCTGGCTTTGACCAAGGAGATGAGAATAGAGCTAAAATAATAAAAATGCTTCTGTTGATCCATGCGGCCACCTAACGGAGTATCAAGCTTCCAAATATTTCTACTGACAAAAGTTTCAGATGTAAGAAGAAAAGAGTTTTTGATAGAGCGCACAACTATTTTACTGATTGTCTTTATTAGGAACAAAACATGACTTTTTTTACTCCATCTGTTCTTATCAGACATTCAGTTCACCGCCGGTGTTGATGATTACTCATCACTGTCTTAGCAAGATCTTCTGTTGTCTTCTTCTGTCGTTCTGTAAGCTAAGCATGAGCATTCACTAATTAGTGCAAGCTAGGCACAAGAAAGAAGCAAAAATGCAATATTTGTACCTTGTTTCCTCATCAGATAGCTCCTACATCTGAATTCACTAAAGGTAGAGTTCATTAAAGAGTGGAACTCAAAATCATTGGTTGCTCTGTTTCAGAGGGAGAAAAAACCCAAATCACAGTTAAAATCCTGCATATTTCATCAGATTCCATATCAGAATGTTCACATTATCCCCGCGTTTGAGCCCCAGATCATTTGCATTCAAGGCTTCTCTGACAGTGAGCTGCTGCATCGCTTACTTTTTACAGAAACTGGGATTTTAGCCAATCGTTGATCCCATTTCTAATCATAAGATCCATCAACTGCATATTTTAGTGTAAAATGTGTTGATCAGGGACAGAAAGTCAATCAAAAAGCATCCAGAGCTCTTGTGTGTTTTGCATCTGGGTGGAAATGAATCATTTTAAAGACAATCAAACGATTAAAGCGTTACTGTAACGTGTGGTCGGATGACGGTTTTGGATTCTGATTAAAAATACCAAATACCTTCAGATTTAAACACTTAGATGAGATGTTTGAACAGCTGGCCATGTTCTATGGACGCTGTAGAAGAGGGTATATTGTGGGAAAGCCAGAAAGTGAGTAAAAAATATCTAAAATAGGTTTTGAATGATAAATAAACATCTGCTGATGCTTGTTCTGTTGGGACTCATTCAGCCAGGGCTGGATGCATTTTCAGTCTAGATGCAGAGGGGTTAACATCTGACTGGGCCGCACATGAGTGCTCTGGGATAGGATAGGATGGAGGGATCGCCCTCTGCTGGTTGAGACAAGTAAGAACGACATGTGCTTGCATGTAAGATTCTCCAAAAGCATCGGAGTAAGTCACATGGTTTTTTGCAATTATTGTTTTATTAACAGTTGCAAAAGGGTTTTAGAAACTAACTAAAGGTGCATTTCAACAAGTTTCTTGAGTGGTACGTGTTATTTTTTAAAAGAACTGCTTCAACTTAGTACCAGCTAGTTCTGGAAACAAAATCAAACATCAAAATGAGCAGAGTTGGGTGTGACGAGCGTTAGCAATAACAGGAACTGGCCTATGTAGCAAAAACGGGGGCTGAACCTGATGAATGTTTAGGTTCTGTTCAGGAATCCTCTTTGGGAATTGCTGGAGCACCAAAAATACTGTCAGCAGATTTTCTTTCAGTTTAGCTGTCATTGCATGCAGATGAACATTTTATAAAGCTTGTTTTTTTTATTATGACCAGGCTTAACTCAACGTATTTACAACACCAGAATCAGTTAATCCGTATTTTTAAGCTAGCAGTTTATTGGCTCTTACCGGCAGCGCCTAGATATAAAATATTCTGATTATTGACACTTTTCAGGAGTTTTTATACCCCTAACCCAACTTTATTTAAGTTGTTGAGCAGGCTTGCAGACACTAAATTGAGAAGGTTTTCATTTGAAGTTATTTGTTCCATTTTTTTTTTTATTAGAGTCCAGTTTTCTCATTAATACTCAGAAACAGCAAAGCCGTGTATCTTTATCAACAAGTAAAACAGAAAAATAAGAGTTCAAAATGAGAGGAAACAGAAAACAAGGGCAGAAATGAGCCAGAAAAGTGCACCGGCTCAGTGTGTTGCAGTTTAATAACTACATGTTTCCAGTGTACCTGTGTGCACCGGTGGTGATGACTGGAGCTGCTGCCTGAGATTGATTTTCTGCTTTGTATTGATTGTGAGCAGCACAGCGAATTAAATCGAGACCAGATAGATGACAGCAATCATAGTGAAGAAATATGTGGAACTATATACAGTAATAATTTGATCCAGCTCTGGTGTGTGCAGATGTCGGTTGAGTCATTTGTTGAGTTTTCTTTTACTTTGCCTGTTTTTTTTCCAGTTTATTGAATTTTGCACTTCTGCAGAAGCAGCGATAGAGGTGAAGGCTAAGATTTTATCATATGTAGTTTTATTAGTTCTTGCTAAGAACTTTTGATTTATCATTTGATGACCACTGTTAGCGCTCAAAAGCTAGCTGAAGGTTAGCCTAACTTAGCATAAATGCTGGAGGCAGAGTGAAACCCAGTGAGGAAAAATCCTTCAAAACATTTGAGATAATTTATCTGCAAAGGGAAAAAAGTCCAAGCAATTTGATATTTCAAATGAACTTTAACTCATTCTAAATGTCCACATTTTAAGTTTAGCTAGGCTAGTTGAGCTTTTAATTGAAGGCTAATCCTAGCTAGGTCTGATTTTCAGTTTTTCAATTGAAACTAAACTAATATCGTTACTATTTACAATAAAATGTGGAATTAGAGGGTTTTTTCTTTTAAATTATGGATTAAAACGAATGTATTCAAAATAAAACCAATCTCATATCAGAGCTAAAGCATAGATGTAATGCTAACGTAGCTTGAGGTGGGACGTGTTTGTGAAGTTAACGTGTTTTAGAACTTGCAACAACAGAAAAGCCTCAACCTTTGTTGTTGCTTTAAAATAAAATCAGCAAACACAACGTAGAATCTAAATTTGAAGAGGAATGCTACTTTAGACAACATGAAACAGTCACATTTACGCATTTCATGCTAGCAGGTAGTTAAATTAGCTTAGCACAAATCCTGACTAAGATTAAAGAATGACTGATAAATAAATAGGCTACATAAATAAATAAATTTAAATAGTCCAACTTAAATAAATAATCAAACTTAAATATGGCCCGTGAGATGCTTTAAACCAGGAGTGCACAATCCTGGTCCTGGAGGGCCGGTATCAAGCAAGTTTTAGTTGTTTCTCTGCTCCAACACACTTGATTCAGTGGTTAAATCACCTGTGCAGCAGCTCATCAGGCTCTGCAGAAGCCTGTTAATTACCTGCTGATTGATATCAGGTGTGTCGAATCAGGGTTAAAACTAAAACATGCTGGATACCTGCACTCCAGGACCAGGATTGGGCACCCCTGCTTTAAACCTTAATGTATAATTAGAACAAACTCATAATCTTTTACGTTTTCAAGATGAATGCTAGAGGGGTTAACTTTCTCAGTGCGTCAGACTTTTCATAATTTCATAATCGAGCTTTATTCGTCCACCCAGCATGCAATTCTGTTCCTAAACAGCCTCAACACACATCAGAGCCTGGCAAATCTTCACAGCACCTTCCTGAGACTAAATCTGACTCTAACCTCCTTTTGAGGTCATTTGTACTGACACAGACCAACACACCAGGGTTAGTGAAGTCTTCTGTTCTCGCCGCCATTTTAACTGTGAATGTCTGTTTACGACGCATCTTGCTGATCTCGTACTAAGAACATGCCATTATCATCCACAGAATATATATTTTCTTTTTGTGTGATGCTGCAATTTATTTATTAAAACATATCTCTAATGTGTGGACAGCTCTCTTTATTGTCATTTAATTTAATGGAAAGAAAGACGGGAAATCTATGAAGTGTTTCCACTGGTGCTTTGCTTTGCAGCCAGACTTTCTTTATCGAAAACTCTACTGAACTGAGAATTATTATTATTATTATTATTATTTGCTATTAATGCAAATGTCTGTACCTGGGTTAATGCTGCACCAGTAAACCAAGAAGTGAAAGGTTGGGTTAAGACCATAACCCTTAAGGTCAGGGTATCCATGTCACCTTTTTATCAACATGGATGCTAGATTTGAAATAATCTGAAACAGCACAATTTTAATGCAAATTAGTACGGAAGGAAAAATGCTTTAGGTGGTTGACATTAATTGGTTTGAGAAGCATTTTACATAATTGCTCATGGGGGGAAAGGTTTTGACTGGGTTACAAATCAGAAAAAACATTTTTATGTCCTACATGGTGGACTTCATCCCAATTTAAAGAAGATTTGATTACGGGAGAAACCTGACTCACTCTTCTACCAATGTGTCTCCATTTAACCCTTTAAACCACCCAGTAAACGATGTTAGAGTTGTCTAAAAGGCTGTCCTGAACTGTCTGTTGACACTTTCGGAGCAAACATGCATTTATTTACAGCTTAATGGGTGTAATTACCTCATGGAGCCACAGGGTGGCATCAGAGTAACCAAAGCAGACAAACTACAGTCTTTCTTTTAGAAGGTTTAGACAAAAACAGCTTCACTTTTTCTTTAATCTTGAAGACATTCCAAGTCTTGTTTGGGGCAATGTCTCAATTCAAACAGGAAAATGCAAATTAGAAGTGAAGCATCGTTAGAGTTCAAGAAAGAGTCCTGTTGCCTTAGTCTGATCCTAATAGGATTACTGTGTCCCGGATGACTGAGAACACTCACCAGTGTTTCATCACATTTGATATTCAGAAAGTTCTACTTGAAAGATGTCAAAACCTAGAAAAAGCAAACACACACATATATATAAAAGTATAATTTTGTCCTGTGTGCAACCTTTGAATATTTCTTAACATAAAAGGATTATTAGGAAAATAAAGCAAGTACAAACAATCCTTATCCACCCTGCTGCAGCTGTTTGTCATTATCTTGAAGTGCCCTGCAGGACAACAGATGGAATAACACCTGCTGTAAAGGTGCAGCTGTAATTAAAGGTGGACTCTTTTTTATAAATAGTGAAATAAAACCTGAGCCTGCAGGGAGCTCTGAAGACTTTGATGTGGATGACTGGTGTTTGCTTCATGCTGAGAATATTAAGATTGTAAAAATAAACATTTTCATGTCATATTTGATGCATTTGCAGGTAAAGAGTTCAGTTTGAAACCAAACAAGTCCGTTTCTGTGGCTCCTTCAGGTGGCGTCTGGGATCAGCACCACGGACAGCGACTAGATTTAAAGACCTCTGGTGTTTCTGTAGTGTCACAGTGCCCCCTAGTGGTAGAAAGGGACACTAGCAGTAATTGGCATATTTTTGTATTTTCTGAGCAGAGCAGCTAAAAGGGTTGTGCCGGCCTACAGATTATTTATTCTGCTGATGAACTTCACACAGTCAGCTGTTTAAAATATAACCACGTTTTTAAAATGTCTGTCTCTGCATTTTATTATGTTGTGGATCAAAGGTGGGAGACGGTCAGGCCTGAATCGGCTCTGTCCATTCAGCGCCCTGAAGTGGGTTTGCCATTTTATTCTCCGGCGTATGCAGCGGCGCGCCAACCAGGCGGGGTTAATACCTCCGCTGTCACTTTTATCCAGGCACGTGCCGGCAAGCAGAAAAGGAGCGGCACTAGACAGACTCGGCAATTATCGGACTACTTCGGGTTCGTTGGCTGCAGCTGATTGTGCCTGACAGCTGAGTCAAGCTGACGACATTTACCACTGCGTCGGAGGTGATCTTTAAAATTTAAACTTTTACTACTTGACTCAAGTGCTGATTAATTTAATTATCCGGGTACTTTCTATCCATATCTACGCCATATTGTTAACTTTTGTAGCAAGTTAGCTAGCTAGGCTAACCACAACAAACCAAATACAGCATGAAAAACTGATAAAAACGGCATAAAAATATTTTAAAAATGTAAACAAATAATTTAAATTGAATATGATAGTAATGTAAGCAAAACTAGAAATAAAACATATTAAACATGAATATTATATGTTCCATAACAAAAATGCTGAGGTTGATTCTTTTTCTTTTCATTAGGCTACAGCAGCAGAACTAGCCTATAGTTAAATGTTGTTTTTTTATTAATAAAATAAGAAATATGGATTAACAAGGAGTTAAGTAGGTAGTAATTAACATTTTAAAACATCGAATGTCTCATAATGATCGATAAATAAACCAAATTGCTTTATAAGATTAAATGAATAAAAACAGGATAAGCGAATATTGTTTAAACGCATACGTAAATGAGACTTTTATTTTGAAAGAAACACCGGAAATGTTATTTGTATGTAACAAGCTGTGAGTTGATGCTCATCAGGTCGACAGACGCTGCCTTGGAAACGACATAAATCCAGTCCATGCAGCTGGGTTTCAAGCGGGGACCTACATTTCCTCACTTCAAAGGCTTCCGCCCCTCTACTCTTCCTCCTCCTCCCCCTACACCTCCTTCTCCATCCATCCATCCATCCATCCATCCAGGCCTGGGCTGCACAAGCATGGATCTGAAATGAAGTGCATCGCAGGAGGAGGGCAGGAACGGCGAGTAGCACCGAAATAACCGCGAGGAGGTGACGGGAGAGCCCGCAGCCAGGTAAATCCGAGCGGATTTGAAATCGGCTTTGCCTCTGTCACATTGAAGGTGTGGACCCGTGGCTCCCTGCAGGAGCGCGCACGGAGGCTGGGGAGGAGGATGCGCTCGGTTGGGGTTATTGCATGGCGCTGACTGGACGCAGAAAACACAAAGCGTGCGCACTTATAGAGAAGCAGCGTGCGTTGGAGGATGCTCATAAATTACCCTTTAAGCGTGCATAATCACGCCTATTTGTGTGTATTTAGCTCGCTGCCCTTTTTAGCGCCATTCAACCCGTTTTGACGCTCTGAAACAGTGGCCGTCGTTTCTGTTTCTGCCTGAAACAAAATGTCACCAGTTGTAGAATTTTGCAAGAAAAACGCCTCTGGTTTCCAAAAGAAATTAAACAATGGGCCTAACAGTCCATTTTTGTCCATTAATGCCATTTATATTTGTGTCCACGCCCACATTTCCACAGATTTCTAGATATTTGTAGACATGCAGCGTGTAAATGGGCAGCATATTTTAATGTTTTCAGAGGTGCACAAGGCCCCATAGACCCCCTTTTTTTAAACATTCAATGGACAGGCATGTCAAGTTTTATATTATATTTGCTGGCTTGAGAAACCAACAAATTTCATTTGGTTTTACCAACATTTTTACATGACTGATTTAAATATAGACTAGCATAAAGTGCATTATTTAATCTGAAATATGCCTTGTTAAAATATGATCTTTATGTGACTTGTTGCCCCCTGCCAATCGCTGACAGAAGACATTTTTGCATGTGTTTGTTAGCAAAATGTCTCACGAGGCACTGAATAGCTTTTAACATCTCAGTAAGTCCTGTTGCCTCTATTTGAACCATTAGATTATCACTGATCATCAGTCTGATGTGTTAGTAGCTGAGAGTCCATCAGGACACACACTATGAGTACTGATGGATCAGGTTTTCATTTTTGAAGGAGAACATGCATTATGGTTCATTTAAGATTTGACCAAAACAATTATTGTCCCATCATCTCTCAACAATAGGTTTAAAACTCTGGCATGGAAAATGGTGGGTTATATGTATTCTTTAAAAGAATGAAAGGCCTTTTAATTCTACTTTTCATATTCTAACTTGGTTTATTAGCTTCTGCCATTGCTTCTTGGTAAAAGACCAAAGACATTGCCACACACTCCTTTGGTAATTGGACCGTTATCTTATTAGTACCAGTCTGTGCCAGTCCATTCTATACTACAACACTCCATTTCACCCACTTATCTGAGTCCAGATTGCGGGGGTAGAAGCCCCAGCAGAGACGCCCAAACCATCCTTCCCCTAGCAGGATCACTCTGGCCAACATGGAGATATTATCCCTCCAACGTGTCCTGGGTTGATCCAGGGGCCTCATACCTGAAACTCCCCCTGGGAGGTGTCCAGGAATTATTCTCACCACATGCCCAAACCACCTCACCTGGGTTCTTCCTACACAGAGGAGCGGTGGCTCTACTCTGAGTCCCTCCTGAATGTCCGAGCTCTATCTCTAAGGTCTATTTCATACTATACAACACAACATAACAAAACGGTATATTCTATCATACCATACCTGTACCATACCATACTATATCATGTCATACCATTTCAATTCAATCAATCCATTTTTACCAAATCATTCACTACCTAACTAATGTATTCTTCCACACAATATAACATGTATTCAGTCCAATCAATTATGAGCCATTCTCTTATACCATACCATCCAATCCATACAAATTTGCTTTACCATACTATATAAATTGACCTCAGTCTACTTAATGATCTATTCTGTTGTACCAGACCAAACCAGAGCGCTCCCTCAGGAGCGTGGGACGCCATGGACAGGTCACCTGTCCATCACAGGGACACACAAAGACAGCCATGCACACACTCACTCACACCTAGGAACTTTTTAGAGTCTCTCATTAACCTAAATATGAATGTTTTTGGTCTGTGATAGGAAGCTGAAGTACCCAGAGAAACCCCTTGCATGTACGGGGAGAACATGCAAGCTCTGCACAGAAAGGCCACAGTTGGGATTCAAACCTGCAGCCTTTTTACTGCAAAGCAACAGTTATACCAAATGTGCCACTATGCAGTCTCAAACCAGAGCATGTTTATCCAACCTATACCGATTCACTCTGCCGATCTATACAAGTTTATTCAATCCATACCATGATTATCCATTCTATTATACCATAGTATACCATGCCAAATCAACCTATTTATATCGTACCGTACCATTTGAGTGAGTTTTTCCCCCTAGCCCTGGTGAACTGTGATTAGATAATGGGCTTCTTTTATGCATGTTTGTGAAGCTGTTGTGCAGTACAGCGTTCTATTCATGAGAGACTGTGTTCAGACAAGCTTGCATGATTTCTTACATAAGCCAATCATCGAGGAAGCTAGAACAAGAAGGTTGAACTATTCATAAACACATTCAAGCATTAAGTGGATGAAGCTAAGATAGAGAACAGAATTGTTATGCTGGTTAACTAAGGTGTGTTTTTGTTATTTTTTGGTGATGACACATATTATAGCTCTCCTAGTTCGTTAGTGACTTTTACTTGTCACACTCTACTCTAACGTATGTATTGGCCATTTTACTCTACTACCCATTGTAGATTGCTTCCTAAATGGCCTTTTTTTGAGACATGTTTACATCCGCCTGGACTGATGAGGTCATCGCTAGTCCAAGTGATGCTAAGAGTCCTAAAACAGCTTCAGTCTCCTAGAATTCATTTGAATGTGTTTTGTATTGTACTTTTGACACATGACCTTTACCTAACGTGTTTTACTGAACACAGGGCTTGAATCTTTACGTATTATCCAGATGAGTCTTTTTTTCTCCTTGACTGCTGTTATTCTACACAGAACATATTCTGCTACTAAAATCTGTTGACTGCCTTCTCTTTGAACCAAATCTGCCAGGTTTGAAGGCTCTTAGGGGAAAAGTGGTGGGAGATCTCTACCTTCCTTGGATTTTCCTATAAACACACGTGCAGCTGTGGCTAAAGCGTGAATTAACTGTAAAGATATGCAGCCAACTCTCCAGGGTGCACTCAAACTGGAGTGATGTGAAAATCTGCTCCGGGGCTATTCATAACCATCGGACATGTTGAATAAGATCTTTCTGTTCGGAGTTTCTCATGCATGTTTCATGAAAGGTGGTTACAGTTAAAGCCATCTTTTCAATGTTGTTCTGTATCATAAGCTTATACGCAAATATTTGTAATGCCATTAAAATTAGTTCATGTGGAGAATTTAAAAACACAAAGCTGAATTTTAAAGCTCAATGTAAGAAATGTCAGAATATTAGATTTTGGAATTTAGTTGTTTATAAATTCCCATCTCACCCTCCACGGGTGGTCTCATCCTTCCAAGCTTGGGTCCTCTACCAGAGGCCTGGGAGCTGGAGGGTTCTTCAGTATCTTAGCTGTTCCTAGAACTGCACTTTTCTGGACTGAGATGTGTGATTTTTTTCCAGGTATCTGCTTTAGCCACTCCTCCAGTCTGGGGGTCACTGACCTGAGTGCCCCGAGGACCACGGGCACCACCAATGTCTTCACTCTCCAGGCTTTCTCAAGTTCTTCTTTGAGGCCCTGGCACTTCTCTAGTTTATCGTGTTCCTTTCTCCTGATGTTGCATCACTTGGTGTTGCTACATCAACCACAACGGCTGTCCTCTGTTGTTTGTCCACCACCACAATGTGCGGTTGGTTCGCCGTCACCACTTTGTTAGTCTGGATCTGAAAGTCCCACAGGATCTTGGCTCGCTCGTTCTCTACTACCTTAGGGGGTGTTTCCCACATTGACCTTGGGGCTTCCAGTCCATACTCTGCACAGATGTTCCTGTACACTATGTCAGCCATTTGGTTGTGGCGTTCCATGCATGCTTTCCCTGCCAGCATCTTACACCCTGCAGTTATGTGGTGGATTGTCTCAGGGGGCTCTCTGCATAGCCTACACCTTGGGTCTTGTCTGGTGTGGTAGGTCTTGGCCTCTGTTGCTCTGGTGTTCAGGGCCTGTTCCTGTGCAGCCATGATGAGTGCCTCTGTGCTGTCCTTCAGACCAGCTCTTTCTAGCCATTGGTAGGATTTCTTGATATCAGCCACTTCAGTCATCTGTCGGTGGTACATCCCATGTAGGGGTTTGTCCTCCCATGATGGCATTTCCAGCACCTCCTGTTCTCCATTGTCTGAGACATTCACTGAGCACATCATCTGTTGGGGCCTTGTCCTTGATGTACTTATGGATCTTGGATGTTTCATCCTGGACAGTGGCTCTCACACTCACTAGTCCTCCGCCTCCTTCCTTACGGCTAGTGTACAGTTTCAGGGTGCTGGATTTGGGGTGGAACCCTCCATGCATGGTTAGGAGCATCCATGTCTTAACATCTGTGGTCTGTATTTCTTCCTTTGGCCAGCTTATTATTCCTGCAGGATTTCTGATTACTGGCAGGGCGATGCTGTTTATTACCTAGATCTTGTTCTTGCCATTGAGCTGACTTCTTAGGACTTGCCTTACTCATTGTAGGTATTTGGCTGTGGCTCCTTTCCTTGCAGCTTCATCGAGGTTGCCATTAGCTTGTGGGATACCAAGGTACTTGTAGCTGTCCTCAATGTCTGCTATTGTCAACTGATGTTATTAGTGAGATTTTAACAATGCAAATAAGGGTGGAAAACATCTAGATATCAGCCATGAAAATCAGCAGCACATAACAGTCATCGGCTGACTATGGCCACTATATATCTGCATTGGTATTAGAAAAACCAATATCAGTCTACTTTACTTAGAATTATACATAAAAGACATGATACTGTTGGTAGCAAAGGTTTAAAGTGTTTCATTATAGTAAATAACAGAAGAAAAAGTCTTGTTTTTCGACAAAACTTTTACTGTTTTTGACAAAAGCCTATTTTTTTTTTCTATCAGACTTTGAACTATAGGGAACAAAAATGCTCAATTTTCAACAATGAGTGTGGGGCAGTGTCGTCAGAATCTGTATTTATTTTCCCAATGGACTTCGTCATTTATAGCTTGGAAAGTTGTGCTTTTTTATTGCCAAAACACTGAGTAATCATTCTTGCAACTGGTTGTCTGACCTCGCTGCCTCTATTCTCTCTGGGATGATGCAAAGTGCAAGTGTCTAGTGATGACACACAGGCGTGGGTGTTGCACAATTCAGAGATGCTCTAGTACACTTTTATCACAGTCTGCTGCTGTGGTTGTCTTTAAAGCCTTCAGAAATGGTAATTTTCTGTCCCTACATTTCCTGAGAAAGTCTGGCTTACTCAGCTATTTCCAGGCTGATTAGTTGAGATCGATAAGCCTGCCTCGAAGTGGTGGCAGTTGCTCGGGGCGGTGTTTGGATGTTCACGTTTGGGTGTTGCTGCTGGTTTTTATTGACAAAGATAACGATCCAACGTTGACCTCAAGTGGTCCTGTGCCTCCGAGTATATGTTAATGTGTGTGATGTGTTAACTATTATGGAAGCATTCAATAATAGCCGATAGGAGGACACCCGTAACATCAAACATGTAGTTTTACTTTCCTGGAGAGGCCTGAGGTGGAGGATGAGCATTTCAGGGCCTTGAAAGAGTGAGACCATTTAACCCTCAAAAACATTTAATAATTGTTAAAACTGAAGAGTTTAAGTTCTCAACATCATTAAGTGGAATTAGAAAAAAATTATTTACACCTAAAAAGTGTTTAAATGACTAATATTAGACTTTTAAGTGATGAAGTCACTTGTCCAACTATAACAAGTAAATCTGGTTCCATCACTTCTGCTTTCTTTACAGACCAGAGAAACTAAAACATTAGGATTTAATGTGACCCGTCTCTCCATGCCTCCATCCCAGTGGAGAGGCCTCTCCTCCCACTAACTCTGCACCAGTAGACCCAGTTTCCACTGTACTTTATTGTGACAGTGTCGGGTCACATGGCCGTACCGGATGACTTGTTGCGATCTCGCTGAGGCCGGCACATTTAATTGTAAGGGGCCAGGTCACAGGGGGGCGCGGGGGTGGGGGGGTTCTCACAAACACGCAGAGAAGAGACGATCCTCTGAAACACGGCTCGCTGCATCCAGCTCAACGTGGCTGACCTGTTTACTAACCATATTAGCAGAGAAACGGGGACACAATGGAGGATAAGGTAGGAATGATGTGATGAGTCTGTAATGGGAATACATCTATGCTTCTCTGTTTTCTAAACACCCACACAGGCTTTTTGTCACATTTCAACAATATTCTAAACGTGGTTTACTGTCATGTCATCAGTTTTTACACTTTAAATCAGACGGACCTAGAAAGCACCACCAGGAAGAGTTTATGACGTGTTTACCTGTTGCTAAATCATACTAAACACACAACATTTACAATTTATTTTATAGCCAAGTATTTTTTGAATGATTTATATTATTACCCACCAGCTTTTATCATGGTTTTTGAACTAAGATCATCTTATGGTGGGGATTTATGTTTTGGCCAAAAAAGCATCAAGTCTCACACAATATCAGCAGGTCTGTCTCAGACTTGTTGCACTCTGCGTTCTGGATGACTCGTGAAAATTTTGCTTACTATAATTTCCAGACTGTTGAGCACATTTGTATATAAGCTGTATCCACTAACTTAGAAAAAAAATTGTACATAACCGGGCTGTTCCGCCGAGCGTGAAGTGTTGCGTAACGTTCGTGAAACGTACGAAGCGTCCTAAAATCGTAGGGATCTTCCAGTCTATTTTTTACGCATTACGCTTTCAGAATCTGTCGATCTTCGCAGTTCAGATCAGACCAGACAGGAAGTCAAACACGAAAAAATTGTAAAACATCTGGAAACTTCACAGTAAAAATAACGTTTTGATTTCCAGTTGCTTAACTAGTAACAAAAAGTATGTAATTACCTCTGAAACCTCCATAATCGAGGCAAAAAGAACAAAAAATAAACCACAGACCTTTTTAGATACATTCCTGCAATCTTTGTTCTTCTTACGTGAAATGCCAAAATCACACGTGATCTTGTATTTCTCCAATGATTATGCGACCTCGTGGGACCAGCGGCGCGGAATGCTTTCACTGCCGTTTTGCGTCTGAAATGCTCCCGATTGGACGGGAGCTTGCAGGTGAAATGTGTCTGTTACGTTACGTGCTTCTTACGCAGCGGCCACACTTGCCTAAAAGCTGCAGGTGTTCACGTTATAACACAAGGAAATTTATGCAGACATTTCTTTTTAACTTTTAACTGAACTGGTAACATAAAAAATACATACAGCATTTTTTTTTTTCTGAATAGTCCCCGTAACACGACTGGTTAAAAATAAAACCAGTATAGCAGCCTTATGGAAAAAGTCATTGATAGCAATTAACACCTTTGGAATTGAACGTCAGAATAACTTCTTCACACATTTCGTCAGTTTCTTTTTTGTTGTAGTTGTCAGAGTAACTTTCTTCCAGAGGCCTGTAAAAATCCATAAATTAGCTGCCTCATTGTTTAAGCTGCAGTGTTTAAAGCAGCATTCCGCAACTTTGCAGTTTTATGGTCTCTGTCGCCCTCTAGAGGCTTGCTGCGTAACGTCACTGTCGTAACATTAAATCTCTCTCTCGGGCATAAGAGGCATGTTTACATTCCTAATGTCAGGCAAAACAACGAAAACAAACATTTCCACCTCCACACATTGAATAAATAGTTTTATCAAGACTGTATAGCAACTTTATGCCCGACCAAACACAATAACCCCGGTGAAATCATTTATTACTTACCTAGCCATTAGCAGCACGGCTAGGTCAGAGTCCGTAGTTCATGCCGTTCTTTCTAAAAGAGCTCTCCAGCGAGGAAAAGACGGCCCAATAATAACTCTAGTCTTTGCTCTTGTTCTATCACGTTCTTCTTTTCTTTTCCTATATTTCTCTGATAAGGGACTTCTAGCTTTCTTTGGTGAATCTGCCGCTGCTAAACCACGAGTCTACGTTATACAATTATGGCAAGCCAAAGGGATAAAAAATATTGCACGTTCTAAACTCGCATTATGTCCGCCAAAGCGCTCGTTCAAGACGCATGTTTTGGCGGACATAATGCTCGCTTTTAGAACACGCGAGTTTTTTCCCCCTTTGGCATCAAAGCTTGCATTCAGGACACGCATTTTGGCGGACATAACGCGCATTTAGAACGCGTGCTTTTTTTATCCCTTTGGCTTGCCATATTCTGCCGTAAAGCAACACCTAGTCAGTACATCCTGCGGCGACCCGGAGCTCAAAAACTGTATAGTGCAGTAAACAGACGTGGGACCCCCCAACACTATCACAGGTATGAAAATGAACATAATAGATGATAGTATGATGCCAAAACTTTACAAAAAAGCATAATATTAAGGTGTAAAAGTTGCGGAATGTTGCTTTAAATCGTGTAATAAAAAGTAGTGGCTTTTAATTAGGGTAATATCTGTAAAACTTTACTGAGATTTGCTCACTAACACTTTATCCAGCCTCAGTGATGAAGTGCTGTGTATACACACAAACACATTGGAAATTCATTGACTGAGACCTTATTAAATGTTCATGACCCACTAGAAACATTCCTGTGTTCTGTTCAGTCCACTTCTAATCCGTCCAAACCTCATCCAGAATATGAAGTTTCTTCCAAAGAAACCATGACAACCGCTCTCCAGAGTCTGCTGCTGCTTCTCAGAAAACAATAAAAAGTCACAGAGAGGGGAAGTAGGAAGCAGAAAAAAACTCTCGCTTTTGCATAATTTGTTTTTACAGAGGATTAGTGGAAAACCGAAGGGGCGTGCCTTTGTAATTGCTATCTCTTCTTTTCCTCTCACCCAAGAGCATCAACAAATGTAGACATCAAAGAGAGCAGAGCCAGAGTGGGGAGGGGAAGCTGTACGCTATTGTTGCAGTTCAATTTTAAACAATCCCATGCTGTCAGGTTCACGGAACATCAAAACAAAGTCACTTATCTGGTGTTTCTGGTACCAAACAAGTCAAGGCTCTCTTTTTAGAAATGGATTTCCATACAGCTGACAGCAGTGATTTTTATTATTATTATTATTTTATGTTTCATTTTGTTCTGCTTTTTACTCCATGATGCTTTTGTTAAAAGACATTTGGCTAAAGACCCAACAGAGGGCTTCCCAGACTCAGAGGAATCCTGACAGCTCTGTTTCAGTCTGTTAGATTTTTTGCAAAGCTGTCGTCATAGAGCACTCAGGTCCAGGTTTACCACGCTCGCTGGGTTTTATTGTTGTTTTTACTCATTTGTTGTTAGTGTTGCTGTGGAATTTTAATGACCTACCGTTAACATTGCATCAAGCATTTTTTAAATGTTGATTGTCTTATGAATTAAAGGGTATATAACATAAATTAATATTCATGGTAATGATGATATAGTGCAACGCCAGCTAGCTTTAACAAAAAGTAACTAAATGTAATTGAATTATCTTAAGTAATGAGTCTGTTTCCTTCTCTAGTAGTTACTGTTCTAAGAGGGGTATTGGTGACAGGCTGGATCACAGACTAAGCCTGGTTTGACGTAGTGTGTGTGCGTGTGTGTGTGTGTGTGTGTGTGTGTGTGTTGGGGGGGTACTAATGACTACCGGGCTGAATAGAAGGCTCAGTAACATTAGCTGATCGTAGGGATGAAGAGTCTGCCAATATCCTCCTGCACTTGTGTGTAAAGAGCTAAAGAAGTCCACTTATCCCCCCTCCTGCAGAGATGTTTGGGTGCAACAACCAGCCTGGTGGGGGATGGAGGTGAGAGTAGAGCTGGGGTTTGGTGCAACCCCCGCAAACAGGCTCCAATCAGCTCCAGATCAGGAGGACAAAGTCCTTTCTTATTACAACTGTGATTACACCCACAGCTACAGTGAGTGAAGGATGTGGACAAGGCAGTAAATGGAGTTACAGAGATGAGAAGTGTATGATAGACACCCATTACCTTGACAGAAACTGGTTTAAAGGTGAGACTCATACAGATCACTGGGTGAATGTTGTCTAAATTTTACACTCAGCTTTGCAGATTTAAATTTTTTTCAGGGGGGAAGAGGACGTTGATGTCTCAGCAATGCTTTTGCCATAACTGAAGGGTTTTGTTTTGTTTTTTTTGTAGTGTGAACTTATATAGCAATTTAAGTTTTGGTCTGCATTGCCCAGCCCTAGCTTGCAGCTAACAGCCTCTGATGCGGATTATAACTGGTGCATCCTTAAAGAATTTCATCTTACATCAAATCTTGGATCTGAAGTGACCTTTCAGGTCAAGTTATTTCAGTGCTGTTCTCTAAACTCTCCCGTGTTTTGAGCGCAGGTGTCACACTGTGATAAATCTTCTGGAGACCTACATATAGTTAGTTTTAAAAAGTTGCCACTTTTAGATGTTTGTACTTCCTTTTCTCCCCCTGCCTCCCTTCTTGCTGTTTCTCTTTCATACTATTTTCAGAGGCACAGCCAGTTCCACTTTTGAGTAGAAGAGCAGATTCCTCAATGCGTTGTCATGACAACACATCCCGTGGCTCCGCGACACACTTTGGCTGGTCCTCTTCTCCATAATCTTTGTAATTTAGTTCTTTGTTTTAGTTTTATTTGCGTATAGATAATCTATTATTATACACTTTAAAGACGTTTTCAAACTAATAAAGTTTTTTTAGTCCATTTAAACTGAATTTACATAAAGTATTTACTTAGCTTGTGAAAACCTTTGTTATCATAATGTGGTGGTGATGGTAAAATTACTTTACAAAGTTGTTTGAGGCTCTTATTCTATAAAGTACCTACAAAATGTACTTTATCCTTGTTTAACTGAAGCTGCTTAAGTCTTCAGCATTATGCTTGTGAACCTTTGGTTGAACACTAGCTGGGTATCATTTATTTAGCCAGAGGACAAAGGAGTCCTAAATGTTCATCAAAGGTCTCGTTCACCCGTTTTTTTCTTCTTCAATAAATTAGCCGTAGTCTCTAGTATGAATGAATGAATGAATGAATGCTTGTGAGTAGTTATGTTCTGATCTGATCATGTGATGGTTGACAAAACCATAACTTTGCGCAATTTACGGCAAGCACGGACAATGTAGCCAACTTAGCGACTTTGTTGCTATTTCTAACGACATATCTAAAAAAAATGTTATTGTCTGAGAAGAAGTAATGACACAATGAAAAGTTGTAAGTACAAGATCGATAGGTGGATTGGTGCTGCGTCTGCAGTGATGTGGGCATTATACCGGTCTGTCGTGGTGAAGAGAGAGCTGAGCTGGAAGGCAAAGCTCTCGATTTACTGATCGATCTACGTTCCTACCCTCACCTATGGTCACGAGCTTTGGGTAGTGACCGAAAGAACGAGATCGCAGATACAAGCGGCTGAAATGAGTTTCCTTCACAGGGTGTCTGGGCTCTCCCTTAGAGATAGGGTGAGAAGCTCGGCCATCCAGGAGGGGCCCGGAGTAGATCTGCTGCTCCTCCACATCGAGAGGAGCCAGTTGAGGTGGCTCTGGCTAGTTAGGATGCCTCCTGGACGCCTCCCTGGTGAGGTATTCTGGATACGTCTTACCAGGAGGAGACCCAAGGGAAGACCCAGGACACGCTGGAGGGCTTGGTCAGGGAACGCCTTGGGATCCTCCCAGAGGAGCTGGCCCAAGTGGCTGGGGAGATGGAAGTCTGGGCCTCTCTCCTTAGGCTGCTGCCTCCACAACCCGACTCTGGATAAGCGGACGAAAATGGATGGATGGAAAAGTTTTTAAGTGGATAATAAGAGGATAATTAGTTTTGTGTTGATTCCCTTTACCTACATGGGGGTTTCACAGATTTGAGGAAGGAGGTCCAGCTTTGACACCCTGCCTAGACCATTTGCCCCTCCTTTAAAATGTTCTAGTCTACCACTGATTCAGTTAGTCTGCAGAAATCACAGATCTTTGACTCTCATTATTATTGCAATTATTCGCAGGTTTAGATGAACTTGATGGATGGATAAGAGGCCATCTCGTAACCAGAAGGTTGCAGGATCAAGTCCCACTCACTCTGTCACAGTAATTATCTTTGGGCAAGACACTTCACCCTACTTGCCTGCTGGTGCTGGTCAGAGGGTCCAGTGGTGCCTGTGTACGGCAGCCTCGCATCTGTCAGTGTGCCTCAGGGCAGCTGTGGCTACATTGTAGCTCATCACCACCAAAGTGTGAATGTGTGTGTGGTTGTGTTATAAAGCACCTTGGGGGGTTGTAGAACCCTAGAAGGTGCTATACAGATACAAGCCATTTACCATTTTACGAAGGTTAGACTTAATATCTGAATTCAAGATTTATTATATAAACCATCTTTTGTTGGTTAAGTAAAGTGAAATGGTTTTATTTAGTCAGGCTGTGTGTTACTCCAGGCCTTTTCATTCAACATTATATAATTTAATAATGTCTCTACTCCTCTGTACCCATCCTCACCCTCCTCTCTACCCAGACTCGTGACATTTTGCCCTGCGGTTCACCTGATTCTGCTTGAGACTGTGCGTGGCTCAAAATGCAGTCAGTCTGTGCATCTGAACACACACTTGTCCGTTTTAGGGCCGACAAGGAAACACCACGCTCCCTTACACCGATAGAAAATGGGGAAAGCCCACTCAGATTTGAACGCTAGGGAGTCAGAGGATTAGATATTCACCCTTAGTGATTTATTAATGAAAACAGATGTGGATGGAGAGATGATGCAAGGATGAGCAGAAAAAGTGACTGGGGATTGACCAGGCCGACGAGACAAGTAAGAGATGAAGCGCGCCCTTTGAGGTGGCTGAGGAGGATATATGTATTATTAAAGAGAACGGGTGTTGGATTATTTACAACAGCTGGGGGAGGTTATATGTTGGCGTGTGCACACGCTGGAAGCTTGCACACATTCTTCAGACAAGCTAGGACAATCTGATGGTTAAATGTCAACAGCTGTTGAAGGAGGAAAATAGTTCCACGTGAGATAAAACACAGCAATGTGCCCTAGAAATGTTCGTTCTAACAGAATCAGTACCTGACTCCCTAAATGATTTCCTTTACTTGCTAAATAAGAGCGACCCGTAGATTCTGACTACTAAATACGGCCTCTATGCTGGAAGAATTTGTCCAGATCTCTTTGATTTAAAAATTCTGCAGTTTTTCAAACCAACTTAGTGAAATATGTAGAATTTCCTCAGAGGTTGGTAAAAATTGTGATTCTGGAAAAGAGACAAAGAAAGAAGAGCGACCTGATCTGCTGTCTATGAAAATAGAGCAGGCGTGTCAGGAAAAAGGCAATAGTGTCTCTTCCTGTGTCTGAAATAAATACATTTTTCAGTCGTTGCTGCTTTTCATTTATATTATACTGGTGAAAGAAAATTCCACCTTAAATCCAAATCAGATCTTTATTTCTAGGACCCCCCCTCTGCCCTTCATGCTGTCAGATCTTTTCTCTTCGCCTTCCTTCCAGTGCCTTGTGGTCTTTCCGACCACTCTTTCAGCTCATTAGCACCATTTAGAACATTCTTCATGGCTCATTTGGTTCTTGGCCCAAACCAGCCCCATTGACATCAGACAACACGATGAGTGACTGCGCCCCACGGCGGACATGACACCTCGGACTCACAGCTGAACACTAACCCTTTTTTTTCCCCCAGCTGTCATCTTGTTGTTTTATTTGCCAGAAATGTTCACTTGCTTGGATTTCATGATCCACAGAGTGTTACTGAACATCAGGAAAGGCCAGATAAGATGTAGACGACGTTCAGCAGATGTGCTCAGTTGTAGTCAATAGAAGGTGGACCATCAACATAGAAAAAGCAAGACATCGTTTTAGTAATATTTATCAGTATGTGTGATGTCTTATGAGGTTTTGTTTTTCCCACAGGAGTAGAGCAACATGCCGTTGGTCAAGAGGAACATCGAGCCCCGGCACTTGTGCCGTGGGGCGCTGCCAGATGGGGTGACCAGTGAACTGGAGTGTGTCACCAATAGCACTCTGGCAGCCATCATCAAACAGCTGGGCAGTCTGAGTGAGTATACTGTATAGTAAAACACTTAACTTAGAGTACCACTTTGACTTGATGTTGGGCTATAGGACATTTTAGACACGTCTACAATGTTAAACCACCTAAAACAGTCTTGGATCTATCCAGATAGAGGCTAAACTGCTGATTCAAACATAAAAACTGGTGAATTTTAGCCTGCATTTCACTCTAAATTTCCATGGTAACGCTTAATAGCACCAGTTTACCGAAACAGGGAAAACGTGATTTGTGGGTTGTTGACAATAGTGGAGGTGTGAGGAAACAGGTCACAGTGACTCCATGCAAAGTGGGGTTTGTGTTGCTGCTCTGATGTATTGCTTCTCAGTGAAGTTGTTTTGTGTAAAATTATTCAGTTTTGAGGTCCTTTTTGGCACATCGTCTTGTGGAAAAATGTGTTCCAGCAAATAATTCACAATTTTCTTGCAACTAGTTTCATATCCAACTAATTCATGGCATCCCAGTAACACTGATTCAAAGGCTCAGGTAAAGATGTTGCCATGGCATTAAGAACTCTGCTGATATGTGATGATTCTGATGATTCATCGATGCCTTTCTTCTATATTTGCTTCATTTGAAACACCCTAAACAGCTCATTAGAGACCTTCATAGCTCCTCTCACAACCAGGACAGGACTCAAAGTAAACAGGAACCAGAAGGGACATCATTTAATGGTAATGTGCAGAGGATAAAAGGGTTTTTAAACATCATTAGCATTTATAGGCTGAATTAAATTCAGCGACAGCTCACTCAGGATGAGTGAAGGCTCTCTGCCTCTGCTCCATCTGTGAAGCTGCTGGGTGAGTGATGCAGAGAAGGGAGCAAAAGACATCCTGAGTCGTAGAGGTTATTTTGATAATGAGTGTGTGAGTGTATACTCTTTGATGAGGTTAGGGGGTGACAGTGTTTCGGGATATGATCCTCTACCTCTTAAGATTTCACACAAACGAAAAGGTCTTTAAGTCTCGACCTGAGGAGGAACTGAATCGACCAACCTTCATCTTTTGGATGTCAGAAGAATTTCACCAATTTCATCAAATCCAAAATAATATTTGGATTCACAAGAAATTATTTGCTTTTTCTTTTAATGTTGAGGTTTTTTTTTTTCTTGCTTTGTGTTAAAAGGTCCATGGTGGTTATGCAACTATTTAGCACTTTACCACCACCTAGTGGTCACATTAACAGCCAGCTACTACCAGGTGCCAGTGGGGGGACAACAGATAACAGTTTATTAAATGAATCACTGCCCATCCCTACTGCATGGTGATGCTCTCCATCTCTTATTGAGGTGATACCAAGGTGTTCCCAGATCGGAGAGGATATATGATCCCTCCAGCCAGTTCTGCAGCTGCCCTGGGTTCATCTGTAACTAGAAATCCTCCATAAGGAGGAGTGACCATGTTTGTGTTTACAAACTAGCTTGTTCTTTAGATTTGCTATTGCAGCTTTAACTTGTTGCTTGTTTAAGTGAGGTAAAGGGACAAGTTTCAGTGTTTCAGTGGTTGTTTAGCCGTCTAAGAAGAGTCAGTGCTGAATATTAGGTAGTAGATAGATAAAAACGTAGGCGGATGTTATAATTCCTAACAGTGTTTGTTATTCTGTTCAGGTCGCCATGCAGAGGACATTTTTGGAGAACTGTTTAATGAAGCCAACAGCTTCTACCTGAGGATGAGCAGCCTGCAGGAGAGAGTGGATCAGCTGGCTGTGAAAGTCACTCAGCTCGACTCCACCGTGGAGGAAGGTGTGTGTGTGCGTGTGTGTGTGTGCGTGTGTGTGTGAAAGAGAGAGAGAAATCCTCTAGAGGTCCTTTTCTATTTAAAGAGGATTACAGTGGTTTTTATACAACATCCAGATGTGTGGCTGTGTTGTTTTTGTGCTTAAAGTACATTATGTGATCATCTGCCGTATCATGACTGGTGTTAGGGTTGTCTTCTTGTCTGTGTGCATGCACATTAGTGCGGGTGGGTGGGTGTCCTCGTGCATTAGGCTGCAGCATTCTACTAGCTAAGAGGTCTGTTTTAAATCATTAGTATGTGTGCTTCTGGGTGTTTTTTTACAACCGTGAAATAATAACTTTAAAGTTAAAAACCTTTTAATAAGCCACTTTTTGTCAGCATTTTGAACTTGTTCACACAAAATGGGGAAAAAATAAGTTTTTTGTAATTTTTTGGTAATAACGTGATGTAACACAATATTTATTAGCAAAAGGTCAAAGCGCAGAATGCAACAAGGTGATGTTACAACCAGAGACCTTTAGCTACTTATTCAAAGTAAATTAGTTAGGTTTGTTCTGTGTTTGTGAACTTAGTTCAGAATTGTAAATGGTTAAAAGACTTTAATCAGAATTTATCTTTGAAATAGTTTTTGTGAAAGACGGTGATCTGTACACCACAGAGCAAACACACCAAGTGTGTTAAAAGTCTTTTAAACTCTTTACATCTGCTGGGTTAGGGTTAAGATAAAAGTTCCTCATCAGTTCTTTTAGCAGCGTTTTGTCCCCTGCTGGTGAAATGTGAGAATGCAGGATTAGAGGCAGTTTCTCAGACCTGCTGTGTGTCTCACACTTCTGCATACATGCCAGTAACACGGTTTTATTTAGGACTGTGGTAACACTTTACAGTAAGGATCCATTTATTAACGTTACTTAGTGCATTATTAAGCATTAATAAACAAAGGGTGCCTTTATTAATGTTGCCGTTATTGTTAACTATTAAGTGTCCTTAAGGTTAGAACAAAGGGCCAGGGGGTGTCTGCTTAGTAATGTGTTACTTAATATGGTTAAGCAGTTGTTATTACTTTTTTTAATAGTTTATTAATGCTTAATAATGCACTAAGTAACGTTAATAAAGGGACCCTTATTGTAAAGTGTTCCCAAGACTATTTTAAGGAAGTGTTTCATTATCCTGTCCTGTCAAAGGTCAGAGTATGAACATAATACATACAGTTATCGCACCAGTGTCGAATTTTATAAGCAGACTAAATTAAAAGGTTGGCTTGAGTCCAGTGTGTGTGTGTGTGTGTGTGTGTGTGTGTGTGTGTGTGTGTGTGTGTGTGTGTGTGTGTGTGTGTGTGTGTGTGAGAGAGAGAGACTTGAGTGGTGTAAGTGTGTATAAGTGGTTGTGTGGTGTTTGCGGTGGGTTTTTGTGTGAGTTAGAATCTGTGCCATTAATGTTTTTATTGACTCTGAAGGTCAATACTCTTAATTTAAAAATTGATCAGCACACACACACACACACACACACTTACTGTCAGAATTCGTTAATGATTTTTAAACATTTATCAGTGGTTTTCTCCTTCATTCACTTCTATTTTTCTCCATTTTTTCCCTTGTCGTATTTCATACTCGCTGTTTTTGATTTCTTTCTCTTTTTTCCTACTTGGCTCTGATTTTTTCCTCCCTGCTGATACTGCCGAGTCATTCTGCAGCAAAAGCAGCCTCAGACAGTCAGCTTCAGAGCGGTGCAGACAGAGAAAAGAAAAAGCTCAGCAGTCTTATCCTACTCTCTCTCTCTCTCTCGCCCACTCCCCCTCACCTGCTCATACTCTTTCATCTCTCACACAACCCATTGCATTGGCTCATGTTTTACTTTCTAACACTTCTCTACCTGGAAGGTCACATTTCACACACACATCTTTTTCATTCTTCTTCTACTATAATCTGTCAATTCTGCAATTATCTTACCATTTTTTTACTTAACTGTTATGCAACCTAAAATACATAATGATGCCTTGCAGCAACAAGGTCCTTTCTGTGAGGAGTTGTCATGTCCTCCTCATGCATGTGTGGGTTTTCTCTGGTTTCCTCCAGAAACATACGTTATGGAGAATGGAGACTCCAGATTGTCCCTAGGTGTGAGTGAATAATGTATACCTCTGTGTGTCCCTGTGATGGACAGTAGACCTGTCCAGGTTGTCCCCCTCCTCACGTCCATTAGTGTTAGACACCAGCTCTCTACTGCAAGAATCTGGTGATACGATATGTATCACAATACAGCGGAGATGATAAGGTATATTGTGATACTAAAAGCCAGATGATATTTGGATTTTTTAGACTGAATTTTATTGGAAAAGGCCAGACGCTTACAAGAAACACGCAGAGTTATCATGAGATCTCGTTCCGTCAGAATGAAGGCAGTAAAAACTGCTGCCACCTAGCTGTCGGAGTTTGAATTGCACCACACAAAAGACATAGAATAGAATAGACTTTATTGATCCCACAGTGGGGAAATTCACTTGTCACAGCAGCACCATCACTCAAAAGGTAATTAGAAGAAAGATAAAAAACAAGGATACATCTATTTACACATAGGCAGTAATCTAGTATTGTAATCTTAGATCACTAAAAAAACCACAAATAAAAGATGAAAACAAACTTGGTACCAGCACTATGCAGCATACTGTAAGAGACACAGAGTAAATGTTTGCATGTACATTCTTAAGAAAAAATCAATATGCTACTTTTAAATATTGATTTAGTATCATAACACGAAATATCGTGATATTTCAGTGTATCCATATTTCCTTACATCCCTAATAAAAATAGAGGTATAAGATGGAGGGGATGAATGAGAGTAATATATATGCTGTGAGAGAAAGACTGAGGTGGCTAAAATAAAATAAAAACAGAATAAAGTCTTTTTGAAGATGTGTCTGAATGAAAGTTTCATCGGCTGCTTGTTCTGTGGATTATTCATTTGGCCACAGGGACAGAAGCTTAGGAAGGAATGATCAAACAGTGAGCAGACTGGATGGGGCTTTGACTGCCAATCTACACACACACACACACACACACACACACACACACACACACACAAATAGATCAAATGGTCCACTGCCTGTACGTCTTTTGCAGTCACAGGTTAAACCTAACAACACTCTGTGCCATCCGCCTTATAAAATGCCCACAGAAACATAAAGGCTTATCACTCAGTCTAACTGACAGGGACATATGTCACACTGATGTGATTTACCCTTATTATACCCTGGGCTGATGTACGCTGATCCTAATGATGTGTGAATATGTGTGAGTGTTTAGCCATCTGCTAGATCCCAGACAGTGCTTTGTTAAATCTCCTACAGGGTTAAATTCACACACACACACACATGCACACGCACGGGTCGTATTTATCTGTGTTCATCACACTTTTTAACTCTGCCTATGCTACACACAACCATCACACCAGAAAGTTCACAGTGTGTGCATGCACGTGTGTGTGTGTGTTGCTAAGCTGATGCAACTGACTAATCTGTCCCTGCTGACCCATTATCACCTCTTTGTTGTGTGCTTTCACGTGTGTGTTTGTGTGTCAGACTTCACACACTCTTATGTGCTAATCTGTTTGCTAGTGCAGTGTTCATTTTGAACGCTCTATGAACTCAAAGTGATATTTTTAGTTTAGTTTGATCCTTCTACCAGGAGCCATACTCGTATTAATATCTGCAGCAAATACAGAATGTTATAAAATAGGCCTGGGTAGTCAAGTGAAAGTGTATTCTAGAGATCCTCAGTAAGGGAGCTGGTGTCCATCTTCATCAGTCATTGGGCAAGAGGCAGGGGACACACTGGCCAGGTGTCCAGTCCATCACAGGGACACAAAGAGACAAACAACCAGTCACACACTCATTCACACCTAAGGACCATTTAGACTCCAATGAACCAAACATGTATGGTTTTGGACTGTAGGAGGAAGCCGGTTAACCCAGAGAAAACCCACGCATGCATGGGGAGAACATGCTAGCGCCACACAGAAAGGCCGCAGCAGGGGACAAATACTTAGTTTTAGACCGATCACGATTCTGTGCATGTTTTGGGTGAACCTCAGCTTGTACAAAATCCTGATTGAAGGCTCTTCTCTGCTTCCAGTCTCTTTGCAGGACATCAACATGAGAAAGGCCTTTAAAAGCAGCACAATTCAGGACCAGCAGGTTGTGTCCAGGACTTCTGTGCCCAACCCAGTGGTGGAGATGTACCATCGCTGTGACAAGCCCCCACCACTCAACATTCTCACCCCTTATAGGTGACTATTATTTCTAACCAGTCTATTATTATGCTTTTGACAATGAAAACCCATCTAGTAAACCTGCGAGGACTGTTAATAATTCCCCAAATAACAAACCGTTGGTAACTAAGATGTTAAAGCCCTCCTCAACAATAAAAGGAGGGCCTTTAGCGCTGCCCAACATAAAATTACTTATTCTTTGACATTGTTTCATCTCTGCATCTTCTATCATCTCTCCAGGGATGACAAGAAGGATGCCCTAAAGTTCTACACTGATCCTTCCTACTTCTTCAACCTGTGGAAGGAGAAGATGCTGCAGGCCACCGAGGACAAACGCAAAGAGAAGAGGCGGCAGAAGGTAGGCTTCTGTTGCTATGTGCTGCTGGAGCTCGTTTGCATGTAGAGGTGTTTTTGTGAGCACTAGCAGGGTCATGAATGTACAGTGTGTGGATGTCAGTGTGGATCTATACAAAAGAGAGTATGCCAGAAAAATAAAGGAAATTCATCTTCTGCTTTAATTTGCTGATGTGTTTTATCCTGCTTAGATGTATCACATTCTGCTGTTATTTCAGTTGAAGCATTCCTATGTTACTGTACTCATCATTTAGCTTTGCTCTGTTGTCTACTCAAAAGGTAATACAGCAGCAGCTGGGGAGGCTATCTCAAGCAACAAAGACGTAATTAAAGGGAGATACAAAAAATGCTGAGCTATGTTTAACAAAAACAATTAGACGAGAACAGAATGGTAATAGATGTAATGTGAATTTTTGACTTTCATTGTAGAAAAAAGCTATTTGATTTTTTTTATTTGAAGGTTTGTGTCAGTTTTCTTTTGAAAGACCTTCAGATAGCCTGAACAGGTAATCCAACCATTGAATCAAGTGTGTCGGAGCAGGGAAACAACCAAAACATGCTGGATTGGGGCCCTTGAGGACCAGGGTTGGACACTACAGATGTTACAGTGGTCCGATGTCCTCGAGGGTGCTCACACATGTTGAGGAAGTTCCAGTCAACCAAAATAGACCACCAAGATTTATCCAAACTCTGATCGATGCCATCTGGACTAAGGTTGGGCGATATATAAACATTTTCCAAGCGGTATTCATGCATGTTTAGACATTCTGTGGGCCTGGCACACACTGAACAGGGTACTCCACCAATCACAATCATGCTTACTCAGTTTGCGGAGGCAAGGCATGAGGGTGAGACATGACACTTCCTTGAGGTATAATTTGTATAAGTGCAAAGAAAGAGTTGCAAAAATGATGCTGCTTTGACATGAAAGTAATTCATAGGCATAAAAAATATAGCTCATTAAAAATGTTCTCCAAAGTCAATCGCCAATGGTTGAATAATTCGTCCAATCACCCAACCTTAATCTGGACACAAGAATTAGGCTCTTCCCAACACTCTGTGTCATTCCTTGCCAGGCCAGACGCTTTGCTTCTAAGGACACTGTCCTTCCTTGGTCAAAGAAAACGGTTAAATGGAACAGACTTGTCCCACGTGACCGCTGCCGGCCAGAGCCCGCCCCCTGCTTACGCGCCCTGTTGATGTCCCTCCCATCATAGTAATGTTACATTTTAATATCGAGCCTTTTTTTAATTGTGTATATATTGGTTAAATCAAATGTGTAAGTGAGTCAGTACCTGCTAGCCACCAAAGCTGCAACTACTAAGCAACTAACCAACCATAGATAACTGGTTTGGATCTAAATAAACATTTTACATATAAGCCCAATAGCTACAATTAGTTGACTTACATGCAAACTGGAAATTTTCCCCTGAAGTAGCTGCTGCAGGTTCCTGATCAGATCTGTTTGAAAATACTGCGCTGCATTCTGGGAAATTTTTGACCAAGAGAAGGCAACAAGGCACCTCTCATGTATCCTTGCTCAATTAGCTAAACGGCTAACAAACGGTGGACAGATGCCTTGGAAGCACAGGAACATTGGAACCGATTGGAACACACCTTGGCAGTTCCTGATGACGTATCTCTTAGGCAACCGGGGCGGGACCAAGACATCAAGGCGAGGTTCCTTGAGATTGAGAAACACCCCCTGTGTCCTCATGTCCTTCGACGTCTCAGACAGCGTCTTGTCTTTTAACAAGACAATGCCCATCCACAAGAGTGCATAGACGGCCTACATCCTGTTGAAGGTCTCCTGGTATTTCCCAAATTCAGTTTGTGAGGCATAAGATGAGACATGAACTCTGATCTAATGCTGATTTGACTGAACTCCAGGGACAGTTACAAAAGCTGTTTGAACTAAATAACTGCTTGTATCTAGGCAAGGGAAATGCTATACCCCTCTGAAATGGGATCAGCAGTGTTCTGTGCTGTTAACTCCATTGTCCATTTAGTATAATGTAATCACTAAAAACAGTAATGGAACCTTTTAATACTTGGAGTTTCATTTCTATTTCACCTTTTCATCTGCGTACGTAACATCTTTATAAGTGAGTGTCCCACGGCAACAGTTTAGTCTAGTCAGTGGTATGCTTCATTGTATTCCCCTTTGATTCAGTCAATTCAAAACTACAACCCAGCTGCTGCTGTATGTTTGCTGCTTTTTAAAATATTTCCGTTCAGTTTAATGCTTTTCACTTGTTATGTTCCCTCCATTTTACCTGGAATCGTTGGTGAATGAAAATAAACCTTTAAAGCCTGACGTTTTTACTCAAGGGAAACATGACTAGGTTTGAACTCCAGATGATGCTGCATTGACTTAATTGACTTCTAGTGATGCAGCGACTCCTGCTTTACTACCTTGTGATTATCTCCAGCTGCTTGGCCTATAAAGATGCACGAGCCCTTCCTCCCTGCTCTTCCTCTGCTCAGTCTAACGCACCAGCTTGTCTTTCTCCCATGTTTCCATAGGGCTGTCCGGCCCACCCCGACAGGCCCCACTCCAGACAGGCCCCACCCAGGAGCCCCCTGTCCATCTCTGTAAGACGACCCTGACCCTTAACCCGCCCCCTCCTGCCCCCCTCCCACCTACTCACCACATACCCTACTCTACATTTACTTATCTAATGGGAGCCGTGTGAAACACACAGAGATCATCTTAGAGGAAAACACAAACATTTGAACACTACTGACAGACTTTACGTAACTTAAAAAAATAACAAAGTCACACACGCACACGTGCACTCCCTTCTGTTTTTGTCTGTGTTTGCAATGTCACGTTAGCTTGCCGCCTCATCCTCCTGTGTTTGGTTTGGTTGCTGTTTTGTGTTTTCACAATCGTTTGGCTCCGTCATTCACCATTTGTGAGTTTTGTGTCACCCAGTAGTGACTGGGTAGTGAATAGATCAGTGTGTGTGGTTTTAGCCCATGGTGAAATAGCTTCTAAAGGGTTCCACTTTATTTTCCATCTGCAACAGCAAAATCAGCAATCAATGACTCATTCTCTCTCTGCCCGTTTGTGTGTTTGTTTGTCTCTCTCCTGTAGGAGCAGCAGAGGCAAGTTGAAGATCCCAGCAGAGAAGTGAAGAAGGTCAGTAATTAGAGTCAGAAAGATTTTATTGTCATTGTATTTGAATGCAATGACATTGGAAGGCACTTAAATGATGTATTTGGCATAACAAACAAAAGAAATACAACAAAAGAAAAGGTAGAAACTGGTAGAAATATAAATTATTTATTTACATCATTTTATGTTTGATAATTATTAGTGCTGTCATGAGATTATTTTTTAGATTAATTAATTATGACCTGTAATTAATTAATCTCTATTTTTAATCTGACCTACTACTGACTGAGAAACGCCCTCATTTGATGTAATTTTATTTAAATTGTGGAAGATTAATATCTAACAAAAAACTGGCTTCATAAAGTCATTTATTATTTAACACACTTCTAAACTGTTCTTTTACATCACCAAGGCGGAATAATACTGTGCTCTTTTGTCAGTCTCGAATATTTAGAAATTAAAAATAAAACGTCGGGTCCATATAGAATAATCTAAGCATCAAGAAACACTTTTTGATCAATGCAAATGATGATCACAGAACTTGTTACTAAAACATTTATTTAAAATTAAAATAGACCTGTAAACTACAGTGCTGTAAGTTAGCATATCAAACTGACAGTTTATCACAAAATAAAATGCTGAACAAGCATTAAGCACTCACTCTCACTTCTGACATGTAGTATGGCATAATAGTTAAATATAAATATAATTACATAAAATAAATTTTAAAAAATCCCAACAGGTAGGCTAGAAAAGTTATGGATTAAAAATTAGATTAACGCGATTAAAAAAAATAGTGCACTAAATGTGGCTGTGATTAATTCATCTCAATTAATGCGATAATTTGACCCTCATCACCAATCACAAACACCTGCTACAACCAGATATACAGGCGCTGGTCATAAAATTAGAATATCATGACAAAGTTGATTTATGTCAGGAATTCCATTCAGAAAGTGAAACTTGTATATTAGATTCATTCATTACACACAGACCAATATATTTCAAATGTTTATTTCTTTTAATGTCGATAATCATAATTGACAACTAACCCAGGTGTACGTTTGGCATGGTGGTGATAACTTTTTTATGTTTTACCAGGAACTGGATTTGCATAAAAGTACTTGCTTGTATTGGTTATTATTTTGTGTGTTTTATCTGTTGGTCTCCTTGGTTTACTTCCAAAGGTGCGCAAGGCTCGTAATCGGCGTCAAGAATGGAACGTTCTTGCCTATGACAAAGAGTTTAGACCAGACGCCAGACTCACCCCGTCTCCTTACCACGGCATGTCCTCTGAAGGCTCCTTGTCCCCCGATAGCAGGTACTCAACCAGACACATACTGTATTACTTTGGTCACGTAGAGTCGGTGTGTAGGGGTATTGGTATGCAAACAGCTGATTTCGTCTTCACCAACCATTTAATGCATGTCATGTTTAAAGTTCTGTGCTGCCCTCTTCTGGAGAATGCAATTCAAAGCTCACAAAAGGACAGTATTTATTTTTATTGACATGTATAGTTTTGCCTCCAAGCTTCTGTGAATGTAAGAAGACTGAAAGGTTTGACAACAGGCTGTCATTAGAGAAGATATTCTAGAAATTAAATAACTTATATGGTTGTCACCTGAGACAAAACATTTCTCTCAAGTTCACTTTTCACTCGCCCATTAACTCAGTTTTGATCCAATAGGTCAATGGCGTCTGACTCCTACCCAGCAAGCCCCAACCACCCCTCTACCCAGGCCCCCAATGCCACCCACCCTGCTGACCATGCCAGGGACCACCTTGCTGCAGCCCAGACTCAGTCTCTTGATCGGGGCCTGAGGCCAGCTAACCAGCCCCCTGGAGCCGGTGGGGCAGCAGCAGCAGGACGGCATGCAGCCTCTCTGGGCAGAACCCCGTCAGGGCATGGAGTCCAGGCTGGAGGAGATCCAACCGTCAATGGGCCAAGGCAGCAGTCAGTTAAAGACTACCGGGCTGCCCATAGGTAGGCTTATTATTTGCTATGCTCTAAAATATAAATTAAATACTATTTTGCACACAGTAAAAAGCTGTCTACAATAAGGAAATCAGACTGGTTTGTAACTTCTAAACTGGAACCAAGTCCTGACTTCCTGTGGCAGAGTAGTTCTCTGTTTATTTCTGCTTTATCATTTCTTCTAACCACTTTTTGCAGCTTTGATTCTGATCAACAGTGTTTTTTTTATTTTTTATCCCCTTTCAGCGGCCAGCCTTCCACCATCCCAGAGTACTACATCCCACCAGCCCCTCCCCCACCTCCCCCAACCATCCCTTCCTCCCAGACAGCCTTCGATTCCACCACAGCTCCACCCTCCGCTGCTGCCTCTGCTATCCCCCCAACCTCCTCCGCCCTCTCCTGCCACTACTCCCCCTCCCCTCCTCCTCCCCCAGCCAACTACGTACCCTCTCCTGCCCACCCACCTTCAGGCGCACCCCCAGCCGCCCCTCCGCCCCCGCCTCCCGGAGCACCTGTCGGACACCCAGCCCACCCGTCCCCGCCCCACGCTGCTGTCAGCCAGACAGCGGCGGATGCAGCACCCCCTACCAGGAAGTCCACCATGCTGGGGATGATCCCAATGAGCGACGCTCGCTCCGACCTGCTGGCCGCCATACGTAGAGGTACATTTCTGTTAGTTAGCTGTCTTTGTGGGGGGGTGCAATTACATTTGTGTCATTTTTAATTACATTTCCTCCTGTATTTGGAATGGAAATTCTCCTGTTTGAAGCAACTTTTTTCTGAGCTGAAGTTGCATGTTTTAGTCTTAACCCAGCTCCTCATAGGTCTGTTGGCAACAGGTTGGAGAAAGAAAATTGCAAGAAGATCTTAAATTTATAGTTGAAAATGCATTAAATTGGTACTTAAAACTCTTTTGCGGCACATTTTATGTGTGGTTGGCATACATAGATCTTATGACGACATTGCAAACAAATTACAACAGTCGTGAATGTTTTGCAGATGTTCTTGTCACAATTTGGTCATAACACGTCTTTATTATTCACCAATTTGTTATTATCGCCTTATTTTCAGTTTTGCCACCAACTTCTTAAACAATTTTTACTTTTCTTACACTTTCTGATTCAGAGAAAGCTAATTTTAAACGTTTCCAGGATGATTCCAGAAACCTGCGATGTCTTTCAACTATTTTGAGGGACAATGTTCAAATTTCCAGCAACATGCAGACAACATCCTGCGAGTGCGTGAGGACCCCCACAAACATTTTAGGGCATTTTCAAAACTCATGAAGTACAATTTGATGCCAGCAGTCCCAGTTTAGTGAGATACGTGTTTAATGGTGGTTTGGTTCTATATTTCTAATGGACATTGTTGGGTGACAGTGTGTTTCCAGTGCATCCCCAGACATACGTGGGTATACTGATCAACCTAGCATGTTGTTGGGTTATCTTAGGCCTGAGACATTATTCCAGACATTGAGAATGTTTTAAATATACTATAAAAAATAACTACTTGACCTAAATTTTACAATAAATGTAAGTATTTTTTCTTTTGAATGTTACTGTTAATTTTGTGTCATGGTTTTATATGTTACAAAAACCACTTCTGAGACTTTACATTATGAGCATCTTGTTGGTTTTTGTCCCTCCTCACCGTATCACACCTCTTCCTTTTCTAGGTATCCAGCTGAGGAAGGTCCAAGAGCAAAGAGAGCAGGAGGCGAAGCGTGAGCCCGTTGGAAACGATGTGGCCACCATCCTCTCTCGCCGCATCGCGGTGGAGTACAGCGAGTCTGACGACGACTCTGAGCTGGATGAGAACGAGTGGTCTGACTAAGCTGTTTTTAAAATGGAGATGGCGATGGGAGGCTGGACTGGTGGAGGTAGCAGTGTAGGTGAGAGGGGGGAGGGAGAAAAGTGACACAGAGTTAGAACTGAAAGGATCGGATTAGTGTTCATCCACATGTGAAAATAAAAAAACAACCATATATCACACAGATTGCCAGTCACAGCGTCTGTGTACACCGAGCAACAGGTTGATAATTTCAGCTTTGCATGGTTGCCCCTGACAACGCCTATTCCTGAACTGAAACCCCAGAGGTTCGTGTGTCTAACCGCCCATGCTGTACGGCACAACAAACACACCTTCCATTTCATGAGCCTTCCGCCCCCGTCTGCTCATTATTACAAACACTGAGCTGTGAAAAACAAACCCACTAACTTCACTCCTCCTACACGTTCGAGTGGTAATTATTAGCAATATAACGGGCTCTCGAGCTGCAAGTAGGCAGGCCCCATGTGAGTATGGGCGATAATGTGTTTACAAAACACATAATAGAGCACAAGAATTATTAATAATAGTGCAATCTTAACTTATCTGCCAAATGTTGAGAACGATTTTGTGAAAACAAATCAGGATAATCAGGGAAAATATTAGCTTATTAGCAGACTATTAGCTTGTTAGTGTGCTTTTCCAGGTCGTGCCTGTTTACAAAACATGCACACTCTGATTTAAAGAAGCTGAACTTTTGGGAGTTTGGTCTGACCGATGCAAAACCAGTAAATTAGCACTGACATCTTTTAGGATAAAAAATATCTTAAAAAGTAAAAAGGCCATCTCTGCTTTAACTGATGCATTTATTTATAGATAAAAGTGCTTCAGCAGGCATCATCATCATTAAAATGATCACTTTCAAGTCACTTTGCTTACAAAGGCAGTTCTTAAAATATTTATTTTTCGAGCTCTACGTTTGTTTATCTTTTGTACAATTGTCTGTAGTTTTGAGGAAAAGAAAACAGGAAACAGTTTGCTGAAACTTCATCTCACCTGGACCCCACCTCATACTTGCCATAAACCCAGCTGGCCTGTGCTTGTGATTCAACTTCTATTTGGCTCTGCCTCACAGCCTCCTTAATACTGCGCAATAGCTGTATAGGCCCCGCCTCATATCCTCTAAAGCCCTGCCCCATTTCCTCTTTGGCCCCGCCTTGTATAGTCTTTAGTCTCGCCTCATATTCTCTTTTGTTCCGCCTTATTTCCTTTTTAGTCCCGCCTCATTTCTTCTATAGCCCTGCTGTATTTCCTCTTTAGTCCCGCCTCATATGATCTTTAGTCCCGCCTCATATCTTTTTTAGTCCTGCCCCATTTCTTCTAGCACCGCCTTATTTCCTCTTTAGTCCCACCTCATATGATCTTTAGTCCTGCCTCAAATTCTCTTTAGTTCTGCCTCATGTCATCTTTAGCCTCAGTCCTGCCCCATTTTTCTCTTTGGCCCCGCCTCATATAGTCTATAGCCCCGCCTCATACCCTCTTTAGTCCCGCCTCACATCCTCTTTCATCCTGCCTCATACACACCATGGTCACACTGAACCCACCACGTCTCTACCAAGTATCTCAGAAGTGTGAGAATCCCCCTCATTCTTGTAGATGTTAGAGAGAAATTCAACACTTTGGTCCAAAGTAGCTCTAAAGCACTGTAGACAAAGAAAAAACTCATTATAGAACTTTTAACTAAAATCTGCACAACTGTAACATTTATTTTCATGTCTCATTTAAATGTTAGGAATATTTTCTTAAATTATTTTTCAAAATAGACAAATTTAAATTGTGTTCATAATTTAAGTTGTTTGATCTTGTAGTACCAAAATAAAAGCTTGTTTACATTAGCAATTAACAGAAATAGGTTTTAGGTAAAGTGTTTTAAAAAGGCCAAACTCCCAAAAGTTGGTGTAGTTCTTTTACCGACACTTTTTTAATTGTTATATCGTAGTTCTCCCATTTAGATAGTTTAGTAAAACTGTGATCAAAGAATCTAAAATGCCACCCACCCAGGGTTTCACCGTCCTGGGGAAACGATCATCACCAGCCTTGTTGGAAGATATCATTCTGCCTCCATATCACTGTATCCACCTATGAAACAAGCTAGTTATCAGCTTGTGCCATTCTTTGTCTATTTTATAAATTCTTTATTTTTTAGTGAATACTGACTCAAAGTCCAACAACTCAGCCTAGGACTGTGTGCTGTGGTCTTCTATAAACGCTTTTACGCTTCGCCACAACCAGCGTCGCACTCACAGAGCTCATGGTCTCGAGCCGGTGTGTCGGAAGTCACGTCCGCTGCCTCACTCGCTGTCAATAACATCGCCGTCTGCTGATACTTTGTGAACTATAAAAGCTTAAGTGTAAGAGACTTGCAACAGTAATATACAGCATATTATCTCTTTTTCAATATAGGTTTGGCTAATTCTCAGTATGAACTGATTGGACTGTAGTGTTTTTATAACGTGTTTTTCTTTTCTCTTCTTTTTTTTAAACGTGCTGCGGTGAGTTGTTCACATTGCTTTTATTTGAACTTTGTGGTTATTTTAGGTCCGGTGCCAGAGGTTAAGCTGTGTCGGAGACGCTAATTAAAAGATGAGCCCAACATTTATGTCCAACTTGATGCTAATCGAAGTTATTATGAGACATTTAGGTACTTTTATGAATTCTACCAAAAGATAAAAAAAACAACACAAAGCACCTTTTGTGCTTCATATCTGAGACTGTTCTGAAGCTCAGTCGTCCCACGGGTTTGAAAAACGTGTTGCTTCGTTTCAGACGATGCCACGACTTTGGATAGGGCTCCGAAGTAGTTGTTTTCTTTTGTTGATGTATATAAACACACTAGTTGGTTAACTCAGCAGCTGCACTCTGTTGTAGAATACTATGGCATCTGCTGTAGGGACTGAATGATACTATACGTTGATGAGTTCTTGGTATTCTCCCTAGAAGTCTGGAAAAGGATTCTCCAACTGTGCCAAGACCTGCATTCAAATTATTATTATTAATCAAACAAAAAAGCACATGTGGATTCACCACAAAGCTCGGTGAGAGTTTACTCTAAAGTAAAAACGACTCGAGGTATAAAATCTGCTGTGACCTTCGACATGTAACCCAGGTCTAATTGTTCTGATTGTTTCTTCTTTGGTCGTGTTGTTGTGCAGGAGCCTTAGATACACACATATCTATATCTACCCAGCATTTATGTGTCAAATTCATGAATGTAAACCTCTAATTCATTGTTTCATCTATTTTTACAACAACGTGGTGTTTCTTAAGAAAAAAAAAGGCAAAAGAGGAGATTTTAAACCAACCATATCTTGTGTATCTTTGGCTTCTGGCTTGTAGGAAAACGTTAACGTGTTGAAAATGTGAAAAATGGATCATGTTGTATAGAGTTTTGGTGAGGCAGCCTTTACAGTTCAATACATTTGGTTTAATGTAACCTAAGTCAAACTGTGTATTGCACACTAAAAATCAAATGTAAGCAAGTATGCATGTAACTATAGACAATAAATGGTGAACAAAGTGTGATGCTGTTTCTTCTTCCAAGGTGATTTGTGAGTCTTCAAAACTAAATGTTCTAAAACTTGGAGAAGTCATGACTCATGCAGATTTGTATTTTTCTTGGAGGCAAATTAACCTGATTACCAATCTGAAATGGCAGGAGTTACTCAGCAGTCAGCTGGTCACCGTGACGTAAATCGAGCAATCCTCGTTCCGTGTTCTCGGCACCGTGGTCAACACTGGCTGCTCCGGCTCCGTGCTGGGATCTTGTGTCTCAGCGAGGCGGAGGTGGAAGCGATGGGAGCCGTTTCCCATTTTGGGGACACAGATGGTGACACAGCAGAGAGGGGAAAGAGAGACGGGGAGGGTCAGAGGCAACAGCCAAAAGCACACGCATGCATGTTTACGGTCAAGCAAAGGACAGCACTTTGCTTCGATCCGACCAATGCAGATGATTCAGAAATCTTTGAGGTCATGAGGCAGGAAATTATGTACTTGCTGCAGTGTTTGCGAAAACTTTTCAGCCACGCCTGCCAAACTGGTAGACGTGAGAGCGTCTCACGCAGGACATTTTTGAACCACGTAGGACAAAATCCTCGCGGGCTTCAGACTTGTATCTATTTAACAGTGGGTATTGTAGTGACCTCTGACCTTTACATATTATACATATTTTTATTGTGACAATAATCTGTTGACATAATTTGAAAAAAGAACCATCAATGTGATTTTCTGCCAAATTCATAAAATGAGGATTAACAGAATTTATTAGGAAATTAATAGAGATCATATAATTATTATAAATGATTATGAAACACCAGAAACAACATATTATATATGAAAATATTTCTAAATATTGTAATGATCCATAAAGGCTTTCTGTGACTGATGTTGTAGCCTGATGTTACTGTTCCTTTAAGAGATGCTGTGGCTGGTTGAGGTGAAACTGGAAGTTGGAGATGCGGGTTTATCTCAGCTGTTTGTTAAACTACTCTAATAAACTGCTGTTAAGGACAAAATGTCATTCTGTCTGATGATTTAGTTCATCACAAATATCACAATATGAAGAAATTATCTCTTTTTGGGGGGGGGGTTGCACTGTGCCGTGGTCCCCGAAATGCCTAGAAACGGCCCTGGGTGTGGGACTGAGTTTTGAAGGTGATCTGAATTGTATCAAATAAATAAATATTACATGCTTATAAATTATTATTATTATAAAATTACGTGTAGTGGACATATCTGCCTACATTTTCCTTTTCAAACACTGTTTTGTTTTTTATGCGACTATTTCCTGTCCTGCTGTCTCTTAGCTGCATCTCCTCTCAATCCTCCAGAAAAACTGCTGCCTGGCTTCTTACTTTTCACCTCACAAGTTACTTTTGAAATTAGCCGATCAAAAAGATCCGTCGACCGCAAAAATAGCGGAATGTGCGGCCGCGCCAGTGAGGTGACGTCACCGATGCACGGGAGATGATCCCTGCAGCAGCATAGCGCGTCAGGCACAATGAAAGAGAGTATGAGCAAACGTGAACGATCGCGTGTTAATTATGTTTTTTTTTGGGTGGCGCCACTTTGTGAATGTTACTGTGGCCGTGCGCACGACGCAGCTGCCCGGCGGAGCGCATCAGTAGGCTAATCAGCGCTCTGCCGCTGTCCATCCTCTCCGCCCAAAAGAAGACCCGCTACGCTGAGAGTCCAAATAAATAATGAAATATATGTAGAAACTGGATCTTTTGAGGGGGAAGTCAACAAACAGTCTGCAGTTTTCAGGAAGTTTATTTTATTTTGGCACGTTCAGAGAAGACGCACGGCGTCGGTCATAATGTCCGACGATGTGAAGTTTTTCGTCGGACAATATTAAATCACGTCGGTAATGTCCGACTGTCCGACGTGTTTTCGCAAACACTGTTGCTGTTTGTTTTTGCACTACACTGATAATAGTTAGGATCTCATTTGGAATCATAAAAACGATGACAAACATGATTTTTACAGAATGACTCATGCATGCTGTTAAAGGAGACCTGGTGTGTTTTACTATCTGTGCAAAAATATTAATTTTATTTATTACCACTTGAAGCAAAAATGAAAAATGTTACTCACCTGTCAAGCGGTCAAGTGGTCAGCCTGTGGCGGTAACGTGGCACGATCATATGTTTTTCACTAAAGATAACATAATGGTGGTATAAAGGGGGTGTGAGGGTGGTCTCTGGGCTGTCATGGACTTCGTATTCGCGCTCCTAAAGCTTTTTCGCAAGAGGTGGCTGTCCTTACCAATCCCTGTGAACCCTAACCCTTACACAACTACTTATAGGTTTTGAAATCAATCAAAAATAGAGTTTGGACTTTCTTTTGGCTGTTGCTGAATTTATGCCATTCAAGATTCTTAAAGAGCGAGTAACACCAAAATCAATTTTTTTTTTGCTGATAACCTGTATAGATGAGTGTCGTAGACGTGTAATAATTTTTGCATTTTGGTGCATTTTCTTCAAAAACTCAAAATTCAGCCTAAAAACGTCAGTCTAGCACCATCTTCAGTGCAAAACTATGCAACAGCAGTTTGAATCTGTCTTGTCCTATGGCTGAAACTGTACAGTGCAACGTAGCCGTGCCACGCCTTTTAGCAGTTGGGACTTGAATTAGCCACAAGGGAGTGTTTATGCTGTAGCTAGCTATTGTTTAGCATTGCATTAGAGTCCTAGCATAGCTTCTACTATTATAATTATTTAGTTTTAGTAGCCTGGCTGTTAGAGATAGTAGTTTAGTGTTTTTTACGTGTGACTCCTTCAACTTGATGGAGTTTGAACTGGGTTATGCTGGGTTTGAAGAGCGTTCCAGCAGCTAGACGGAGCCCACGTTCACTGTTCCAGGAATTAGACGGTGCCCACGGACTGCTTCCTCTCCATAACGGAGATTTCGGGCCCAATTTGAGGTGAGTAAGCTAAATAATTGATACACTAAAATGGGATTAACCACTTAGTGGATTTTATTGAAACTATCAAAAAGATTTATAAGTGATCATTTATATTACAACTGATTACTCTTAGACTCAACCCCATGTACAATGGCCGCCACAACAAACTTCTTAGTGAAGTGTTATCAGTTCTCATGGATGGTCTGAAAATTGATTTTCACTAAGAATCACAAACAAAGCAGATTACCAAGGTTGAAATTTACCCCAGAATGCTACCCTAGAACCTTAGAAATGATCTGGAACATTTAAGGTGTTGGAGGAGAATTTAAGATTTCTGATTATTGAGTCTCCACAGGTGGAATCTTCACAATGACCATCCATTACAGGTGACACTTCACCTAAAGTTAATGTGCTCTATCTGTCACCCTTTAGCTCAGTTCCAGTTCCAGTTGTCCTCGGAACTCCTTTTTCCAAGATACGTTAACCGGAAATGACGCAATGAACTCGGAATTCTGAGCTGCGAGCTCGTTTGTTTCAGAGGACCCCGAGATTACCATTTTAAAGATGGCCGCGTCCAGTTTTGTTGTAGTCTTTATTGTTTTCATCGTTTATATGGTCTACTTTCTTTCTTTTTGCTAAGTAACAGCACCGAGTTGTTGTTTATTCTTATCAATAGTTACGTTGCTGAAAACGTCAGTATCGCCACTGAAATTGGCCGGTGTTTATGGTTTTTTTAACTGTTGCTGGTGTTTACATTTTGACGTTTGATTTTTAATGTTTTTTTCTGGTTTTATGTGGCAACTGCTGATTGCTGTGTGTGACACTATCTATGCGTTTCCTGCATTCCTCCTCGAGGGACTTTAGGTGCAGAGGAAACTTTATTAGTTCTTTGTACTCATACAGAGCAACAACACACGCAGCTTTACTGGCGGTGTCCATTTTTTTCCGAGTTAGAATCTGGAACGTAAAACGAGCTCGTCACGTCATTTCCTGGTTGAAAATTCCGAGTTCCGAGGACAACTGGAACGCACCATAAGTAGAACTACACAACAAACCAGGGGCCTCATTTATCAACCGTACTTACGTACAGATCTGTGCGTATTTCGTGCGTGGGAACGATTTTACGCATTGTGTGGTATTTACCAATTTGTACTTGTGCGTGAAAACGTTCCTAAATATAAGTACAGCTCTGACCGTGCGTAGGAACAGCATCTAGTGGCAGAACAAGGGAACAGCAATTCTGACGGTCTCAGTGATCCACGCGTGTTCCTCATCCACTAATTATTTTACCCAATAAATAATTATTTTGGTGGATTATTATTATTGGAGCTAAAACACCCGTGACCCACGGGAATCTGACATTGTAGAATGGCTGATTTTGTGTTATTTTGTAATCACAATGTTTTCTCTTCCCATTTTTATGATGTTTTAAATCATTTTGAATGTATTTATCTATTATGTTTTAATATAATTTAATTATTTTGACCTTGGGAAGCGCCCCGTGGTTTTTCTTGAGATTCGCTACATAAAAGATCGCTTCTTCTTATTCTTATTTATTATTGGAGGATTTAGCAGAGCAGAGTGCACTCCAGAGGGAACGGCTCTTCCGTGAGCGCAGCACTGATCCGATTCCAGTCCAGATTCTATTTTACAAATAAAACAACCTCTAGAACCTCCTCTGCTCCCTGATCATACACGCGCTGTCAAGTGTCCAGTGTTTCAATCTCGCTGTCAATAAAGTTTTTCTTTTTTGTCCGGGAAGAACCCAGGGAATCCCCTCCCGATCTGAGGACGTAGTGTGACCAAATATGGTTAATTGAGGGCGTTTCTGTATGTAAATGACGTTAAACGGGCACGAGCTCCTGCAAGCGCACAGGTGGGATTTATCATCAGACGATTGCAGAGGAACGTGCGTACGAGAGGCCACCGCATGTTTCATAAATCAGGACGTTGACTGTTCGTACACACATTCTAAATTTCATCCGTAGGAGGGAATATAGGAACGTTTCTACAAACGTTTGATAAATGAGGCCCCTGGACTGTAACAAATGTTGATGTTTATTCCTTTAATAAATACCAGGCCTCTATTTTTTCTGGAGTTTCTTGCCTTTAGCCTTGGTGAATTCTTTCAAATAAAGACGCCTCAAAGGGTAACAAGTTCAACCAAAACAGCTCAAATAAACAGAGCAAAAAGAGGTTGTTTTTACCTTTGTCTGACATGTTTTGGCATCTACTGCCGCCTTCGTCAGAGCTACCGCCGGATGTTGGTGTCATCACTTCCGTAGTAGATGCCGAAAACATGTCAGCAAAGCTAAAAACAACCTCTTTTTTGCTCTGTGCATTATGAAGAACCAGAATAAATTTAATTGGATAAAAAACACAGAATGAATGTAACAAAGAAGCTCAAATAAAACCAGGAGCATCTGCACCAGAAAAGGCAGCAGCTACATCATAGGTGGACCATTCTGGTCCTCATTTGGGTCTTTATTTGCTTGTTTCAGCACACCTGACTCAAGGTCAGATTTCCCCCTCAGGATGCTGTTCTGGAAAAGCCTGTTAATCAACCATTTGTTCCAATGTGTTGAAGCAGACGAACAAGTAAAACATGCAGAATAGTGCCCCTGAGTCCAAAAACTGCCCACCTCTGATCATGACATGACAAAGATACCTGAAATGTCACCCTAGTGTATTAAATAAGCCACAAGTGGAGTCTTGTAGGTATTTTTGCTTTTTTATTGGAAATGCAGTAGTTTAAATCCTATGAAGTCAGACTTTATAAGACTCACACTAGATAATGTGTTAATAGCCTCCTGTTTGCATCAAGTCCACTCATGAGTCATCTCCTGGGTCACTCAGAGGAAATCATGCCCACAAAGTTTTCATTAAATATTCATTAACATTCTAAGTCAGTGTGAAGACGAACAAGTGCGCACGTCGGTGTGAGTCAGCAGATGTGGGAATATCACCGCCCGCTGTTCTTCCTTTGCTCCCAAAAACACAGATGCATGAAGGCGATTTGCAGCATCATGCAGCAGAGGGGGGAGGGCAGGGCTGGGAGACAGGAAGGCTGGGATTTAGGGGGGGTGGGGGGGGCTGTTTTGAAGGAGCTGATTCAGTGACGTAAAAGAAGTGAGGTGTCTGTGTATGGGGGAGGTGTGGGTGGGGCTCTTTCCCCTCATCCCTCTTGGCTTTGCAGTGTCTTTGTGCAGCCACTAGGTGGAGCTCTTAGCCTCTGTGTGAAAACTGCATTAAGGTCAAGGAGTTTGGCGCCACACACACACACAGACACACACACACACACACACACACACACACACACACACACACACACCATCTCACACTCCTGTGTGCAAGCGTTTATGATTGACTTAAAGGTTGGTTGGAGCCAATGAAAGTCGTTGATTTGGAGTCCTGACCACACCAACACAAACTCTATTATAAACTGGCCACACACGGGCTGTGTCTCCTGTTACAGTGGGGACACACTGGTTTCTGGAGATTAGAATGCTGGACCAGGTGAATTTAAAGGGTTGGCTGAGGGTCTAGACTTGGTTAAGGGTTTAAACCAGTCCAGATGGTTTCAGATGCCTACAAGGACTCTGTGAATGTCCTTCATCATGTTCAACATTACAGCATCACAAGTAGAACACTCGGGACAATGAGAACCCTTGCCAACATTTCAAGACATTTTACAAAGATCTTAACATTTGCTGTTCTGTTTGTCACCAACAGTTGTAGCCCAATGATGACAAGTCTGACCCTTACCCTTAACTTGACCTTCAAATGTAAGTGGTTCCCCATTTTGGTCTTCATCACCACTTTGTCCCCAGAACCACGACTGACCAAGCCCAGGCATTTTCACGCCAGAAAATGAACTGCTATCTTTCTAGTGAGGTGTGGTGTGTCCAGATTCAGAGGCTGCATCCTTCCAAGGCTGCGTTTGAAGGCAGCAAAGCGACAAGGCTCCTCCAAATGCAGCCCACAAACCCATTTCTCTTTTGCCTGATATTCAATGTCGGGTCTGGTGTGTCCTTTGTAGCCCACTCATCCCAAGGTTCATTGCAGGAAAAACGAGAGATTCTTGTTCTTGTACTAATGGTGGATGAAGCGATAGAGGATTTGAGATTTAAATGTAAGTATATTAATATCTGGCGGTACAAAAATTAAAAGCATACAATCTTTTTCTTCCGGGTGGATCACCTAAACCATTGGTCCGCATAACTGTCAATTTCTGGTGAAGCCAATCCTGGGTTGCCGCTTTAGTTAAAACTTCTGTTTAGCGCTGATGCGGTTGCTAGGCGACAGGACATACACTGAAGTAAGGGTGGGAATAAATATGAAGATTGGACCGTCCAGTTTCACAGCCCCATCACTTCCGGTCTTTACAGTCGATGTAGGCAGACACCTTGGTAGGATGCAGCCTCTGAATTTGGACACAGCTGTTGTTTACTTTTTCTGTTAAGTAGACATTTTTTCCATAGAATCATCAAAATCTCATGCTTGATAAATCCTCACGGGGTTCTCAGCCTCCCCCTCATCCATCTGTTACTCTCCTGGGGATTGTGGGTAACTTAGATGATGGATTGCCTTTATGATGTTGGTCATCCCAACTACCCTTCATTTGTCATTTGTCCTTGACCGTCTCCATGTTGCTTATCCCATGGTTCCTCTGAGGGGTTGAAGAAGGCTTGACTCAACTCTTGAGCTCAACCTCTAACTCTAGCTCTGTAACGTTCTCGTCTTTGTCCAATCAGAGTCTAGGGCTTCTTCCATTCCATTCCATTTCACGTTCTTGTCCAGCTGTACATATTAATGCCACTGGTGCGACTCTAAATGCACATAGCTGTATTGACTACACTGCATGTTGTCCTTGATTGTGGAATAATGATGTCCCTGGACGAGAACTATATTTCTAAGCGTTAGCATGTTTTCCCAGGAGTCGTGTAATGAAGATGTGTGCGTTTGTACTTTCTGTCTTCGGATGGAAGAATCTCTCACGAAGACATCGACCCCTCTGCCTGAGCGTATTTTCCACACCTTACCATCTCTGTTTTCCCTCCAGAGGTCCTCGGTGTTTATATGCGTGTCACATCTTTCACCGTCCCTCCGTTTTCCCCTCACTTCCTGCGTCTTACACCTTTGCTGCTGTTATGCAAGCAGGGAGTGGTTTAAATAATTCAGCAGCATCTTTTTCGTCCGTGTTCCCTCCCCCCAGGCTTTCCTTCACACTACAGTGACCCGCAGCATTGACACACACACGCACACACACACGCACACACACACGCACACACACACACACCAATGCCGTTCAATAAAAAACAAACTTTTTTTGTTATTTGCAGTTTTATTTGGCAAAATGTCTCCCTATTTGTCCCATTTTTTTCCTTTATCATCTTACGTATTTACAATAATAAAAATAAACTTTTTTTTTCTTCAAGGTTTTACATTCGACATTTACAAGTGCAATGTGTAACATGTCCATCTCATAAAGTGCATTTGTACTTTTTAAATCGATCGTGTCACAACACAAACTCAGAGAATCGAACAAAAACACACAGTAGAAATCATCGTAAAACAAAACGCATGGTTCACGGACACGGCATCAGGTCTCTGACATCACAGTATCATTACCCAATAGGAGGAGAGGCTTGTGCATACGTGCCGCCTCTCCACTCGGTGAACATCGATGCATAAAACAAGGTTTTTCTATGAAGGCCATACTCGGTCCGATAGAAAATTAGCTCTGTAATGTTCTTTTTTATGTTTGTCGATAATCTGTGTTTGCCTAAAGTGTTGCCAGGTCAAAGGTCACACAGATCGACAAAGAAGAATTAGCCTAGCCCGACTGACCAACAGTTAAGCTGCTTATTATTTGCAGTAGACATTCGCCCCAAACCCTGCTTTTAAAACCAGTGATGTAAATGCTAGTACTCATGGGAAATAAAAAAAGGATAAACAAATGACGCTAGCTTATATGATGAAAAGTCAGCAGGAGAGAAAAGATTTTGCTTAACACCTCCTTTTCATTTTCCTGCTACTTCCGTTTTTAAGTCTGCTTTTTTTGGACAAACTATTTTTAGTCAGCACCTGACCGACTAGCTTCCTGCAGGCGGAGCGTTAGACGAGTCAGAGACGACTAACGGCAGACATCTGGTCAAAGTTAGGAGCCAATTAACAGAAGAATATGTGAAAAAGGATGGCGAGTTGAGATAAGAGGGATTTGGCTTTAGCAGAGGATGTTGGAACAACGGGGAGGCAGAATGAAGGAGGAGGTTTAAATGAAAGAAGGGCTGGGGGAGTGAGGGGGAGGTTTTAGAAAAGGGAGGAGGAGGAGGAGGAGAGTCTTTGAAACGACCTGCTCTCTCAGACACGACACAGACGGAATGACGTCACTCGAAACATGACTTTGTGACGTACGCTCCTGCTCCTTCATCTGATCATGACCAAACCTTTGGATTACTGCACTTTGTGAATGAAAAACCTAAAACTACATGAAAAAGAAAACATTTGGAGTCCTGCTTTTATTGACGTTGCTCAGTGTGATGATTTAAAACGACCCTTTTACCTAAAGCTGCTGAGTGTTGAGCTTCTTCACTGCAGATTTACTGAGCCTCAGACAAACACGGATGTACACAAACCAAAAGAAGACGCTAGAAAGTCAAAAACATGGCACTTTTTTCAGCAGATCCAACACACGGCGTTTTCTTTAAAAAAGAAACTTTGAACATTTGCAAATAGGAAGAACACAGAACAGGAAGAAATGCCCCAAACGCACTCACGTACAGCAGCGACGCAGCCGGTAACTCATGCCCTGATGATGAACGTTACAAAAATATACATTTCTGTACAACCTTGCATAAGAAAACAGAACAGAACACACTCACGTGTACGAGATTTCTTTAAAACGTAAAACAGCCAGAATAAACCAATAGTTCTGTATAGCATCCAAGAAAAGATAAGCTGTTTCAGAGTGTTTGTGTTTACACTCATTGACTTATGGTTCGTTACAATTGGCTATGATTCACACACACACACACACACACAGTGAGTGGTCACTCCACTCCCCCCCCATGGTTGACTGAGTGGCGTATTCACAGATGAGCGTTTTTACCTGGACGTGCTAGATGGGCCCCTGGTGTTGGGTTTAACGTGCCGGCGCCTCGCTGACGGCTGCCTTTAGCTTTTACTTTGCTGGTTTATGATTTCCACCAGAGTTGGATAAAATGTCAATTTTGGCAAGAGGTCATTTTTCCCAGTGAAATGCAAGAAACGTCTCTGAAACCCGCTCTGCCAGACACATACTGCGTTTTTTTTGAAGTGTGACAAATTTTCAAATGGAGAATTGAGTTTAAATTTAGAATCTGATAAAGTTTAAGACCTTTTTGGTCCGAAAAAATATTTAACCACAAGAAAATTCCATTTAATTTGTCTTTTGTACCTTATAAAAATCCTTTACTTTTATTTTGGGGAAAATATAAAGATGTCATCAGTTTTTGCTTTAGGAGTCCACGATTTAGGCTTTCTTTGTTTTGTTTTTGCAGCATCGATACAAAATACAACTCAAATATCACATCACGATGCTGCTGTCAGTGAAATATTACCTGCTGTCTAAAAGCAAAAAGCAGGTGAATTTTATTCCAACCTTCTGATTTTTAGCACATATCTTCTAAACCACTGGATGGATTTAAACGAAGGTCTCAGAACGTAATCACTGGATGTACGTCTACAACTGCTTAACTTCTGGAGTTAACCTGATTCAGCCAACTGACCTTCAGTTTAAAATAACACAGTCCAGTTTTAAAGATATCAGGCTTGTTTCTACTATCGGAACCTACGGGTATTTTTACCGGACCTTCACGGCATGCCTGTGACTGTTTCACCAGGCAGGCCCAAAAGGGTTCCTGGTCCAGTAGAGTGTCGCTGGGCGGGGCTTGTGGTTAACTCATGCTGATTGGTTGTAACTCAGTAAGAAATGATATTGGCAAAAGTCGCCAAACAACCGGCTTTTGTAATCTGAAAGTTTTTGGTGAAGCAGAATAGAAGGAAAAGAGACGACTTTTAAATCACCATTTCTAAACTCCCAATGCCTAAAAATGAGTGGAAATCCCTTTAAAACGCGTAATTTACGCCGCTTTGCGGTTTCCTTCCGAGCACCGTAAAAAACGTTGTTTTGTCTGGTCAATGAATGACACTTTTTTCGTAATGTGGGACTTTAACGTTAGGTCTTGACAACAAAGACGTGTTTGTGCTGGTGGCATTTCAGCAACATCAATAACAGATTCATGTTTTACTAATTGCTGCAAGACTGATTTTGACGATGATGCGTAAAATATATAGCCTAATTTAGCATGCTAGCCGCCAACCTGATGACACTAAATGGGCACAAATCCACTCTTTCTTCCTCAATTGCAGAACTTTATCCTCATTTATAAACTCCGTTTTCTACTAATAGTTTTCGAACAGTAGGTTTACGTAGTTTGATCAAAACTTTCTTTGCCAAGAGTTCTTGTAGCTAAAATGTTATATATATGCTATATGACTGTAGTATAGAAATCACTACCCCTCTTAATTTTGGATTGTGTAATGCCATATCTTGTTTAAGAGTTAGCATGAGAATTGAGTCCAGCTAAAATCTCATGCTGCTAGTTTTTCAGTTCTTCAATCTGCACTGAGACCGTTTGTTTGTCAAGCAGCAACACAAAATCATTCCTTTGTAGCAAAATTGTTGCTTTTGGTTAAAGCTAGCCACAAAATACAGAACTACTGCTGCGTTCGATTTACCTCGGAAGTTGGAACTCGGAACTAGGAATGACGTCACACCCGAGTTAACAGCGTTCTGATTGGCGGCGCCCTCGAAAACTGCTGTTTTGGTAGCTCTCAACGAACACAGACACATAAACAACACTTTCATTTTGTTCAGCTTAGAGATGCAAGCGCTATATGTAACATTGATTTTAAACGCACTCTTATATGTGTGTCTTGTAAAATAAACACATTTCAACCAAAACTTACTGTTTTTGATACGGAGAGCTGCCATCTTGGATCTCGAGGTCGGAGTTCTGAAAAACGTCTGAGTTTCCGACCGGGAGGTCCGACTTTGAGGGGCGTTTAATTTGATTTTTCCTACTCGGAAGTCAGGATTTCCAAGTTCCGAGGACAAATGGAACGCACCATAATATCAAAACGTGGGTTGACTAGTGTTTTTTCATGTTAGCGTTAGCATTAGCCTGGCACGTAGATCAACGATCATTTCAATTTTTGGGATTTTGTGACTCAGAAAAACAAGGGAAGAATCAGCCGCATTTTTGAAACATTACAAACTGTCTGGGTCGATTTAAACCCACTGTAGACGTCCCATCTAGCATTTCCAAACACCACTGATGGTTAGCCTCACACATCAGTATGCTAACTTTATGCATCAGTTTCTTATGTGAAAAAAGATTCAATTAACCCTCAGTGATTGATTACTTTCACCCTAAAGCTAGCCAAAACTACCTAACTACATCCATCTCATGCCTCCATCCTCTGAGTAATTGAATGCATTTCACCCGATTATTGATGCTAGTGATTTACCATTAGGCAGTCCCCATCAATGCAGCGCTCAAGCTAACCAGAGAGGAAGAGAGGTGGTCACAGCTTTGCTTTTGACTGGAGGTGTTAACACAAATAATAATTTACTCATTTAAAGTGATTGATGTCAATTTATACCTGTCAATAAAATAAAATTCACTCTCGCCATCTACTTTTGCTTTATAGGGTTTGGGGAAACCCTCATCCAACCAGGCCTTTTTAGTTTTTTAAACACTGCTAGACTTTGTATTTTTTGCTCAGAAATATTTGACAACTCCTTCCAAGCCGACCACTTTTCTCCCTCCCTGCTGCTTGATTGTGGCTTTCACTACACAGCAAACTGCAGTTGAACCTTATTGCAAAGGAGATTTTGTTCCAAAAAGGCCAAAAACCAAGTAACTAATAAAACATACAAAAGAGTTTAGAAACACAATCTCTGACACACACCTGTGCAGCTATATTGTTTAGCAAACGACGACTTCAAAAACAACTGATTGTATCTTTACCTGCCAGGAATAGTACAAAAACTCTGAAGGTTTAATTTACACACAATAGAAAACAAAAATCTGAATAACTGCTCCTCCGGTGCGCCATTTTTAGTTCTTTGTATGGTATTGTGGCTTATTTGGTAGAACACACTGAATCTAAAGAACTCCCTGTTGTAGCAAAGACAGCTTCTATGTTTTAGGTTGAGTCCTCTTTTAGTTTGAAGCTACAGCCCATACAGATTTTCCCAAAGCCAGCACACCTCCCACACACACACACACACACACACATATTAGCAGCATGCCAATAGCTTAGTCATTGCAACTCTCTCTGAGATTGTGCAGAGGAACTTGAGAGAGAGAACTACCTCCGTAGATCATTTAAATGCAGATAAAGGTCAGACAGGATCGCCTCTTTAACCCACTTCTTCCTCCAAACACAAACCCATCTCCCCAGCGCTGAGACGTTAATAACGCTAATTGGATTTAACTTACATAATGCCTTTTCTGTGAGTTATAGCTCTACCCTGATGCAGGGAGGGACGGGGAGTCTGATTGTGACCCAAGGTTGGATTAAAGCACGCCTTGCTTGGTGTTTCTATTTCACGCCACGCCACCTCACCTCTCTTGGTTCTCATTAACCCGCCGAGCCCTCCGAGAGGCGACGGGGCAAAGCTGCACCGCTTCTCACTGACGGGCTGGGCAGGTAGGGAAATAAAAATGAAAGCAATATAGCACAAACCAGAGGAAATAAGAACGGGTTTTAATAGAGTTTGGGGGATTCTTGTGTCTTTGAGCTTTAACTCTAAATAAGATATTCCTTGGGAGTGAATGTAAAACCAGCAGATCACAACAAAACAATTAACGACATATTTAGCCTTAACTGCTGCAAAATTGCAAAAACAGTAGTCATAAAACTGATTTTCACCAAAAGATTTTTGCTAAATGAAATACCAGCAACATTAGGAGTCATGAGTCTCTGAGACTTTTATTTTGTGGGCCAACATTGTAACGAAGCACTGATTTAGACTCAGACTTGAGCGTACCCATCTAAACCAGGTCCCTGACAGTTATTTTAATCAGCGATCCAAACGAAAACGGATATATTTTCAGTCTGGATCGTAGCCAGATAGGCTAATGTATCCTCGTGTGAGCGAAGGAGCCGGGATGCTGTCTCTATATATAGAGGTACGTCTCTTAAACGGGGCTACGCAGATGCACGTAAACACAGAAATCTCTTTTAGCGTCGCTATTAAATCCCCGCTGATTTCTCTCTGCTTGTGCCGAGGGCTTTGTTTTAGACTTGGGGGGTGGAGGGGGGGTTATACAATCCATGGTTTCTGTCAATTAACACAGAAAACAGGAACTTCCACTCAAACTGGAATTGTCCTTTAAACCCCATCTTACCCCCACCCACCACAACCTCAACAAGATGGTGTATAGAACAGCATAGCCTACTTTCCACCAGCCCCCCTTCCACACACACACACACAGAGCCGAGAGCATTCCCAGGGAGGCGGCGCGCTGCAGTGGAGCTGTCCTTGGTGCTGAATCCAGCTCTCTGATTCTCAGTCACGGCCCAGCAGCGGTCCGAGAAACCCATTTTCCTCCAACGTGGCGCGGTTCTGATTCAATCCCACCAAGGACGCGCCGCACGCCGTTCTAAAGATGGAAGCCCCTCTCTAAAAACTGCTCACTCTCTATGCATTTGGAGGCTGCTTTAGTACGACTGAATCAATGTTTGGTATGCTAAGCAGCTAAGCGGCACTTGTGCTGTTGGCATTGGGGAAATTCCTAATGGGCTGGGCTGCAAAAAGACCAGAGTGTCTACAGACGTTCACCTACTTAATTGGCATCAGATAAAGGGAACATGGCTGTCTTAATCTTGTTTGTTCTTTTTTAGCAGAAGACTAAAAATACAGCTGAGTGAGATTGCTTAAGGTCATTCATTATGTATATTTAGCTCATTGTATTTGTACCCACACATCACTTCAAAGACATCAATGAAGACACGTACTGTATTTTAAGACTGTTCCACACCGTCTGATTGCATATCCATCCAGAGCACCCTCTGGAGATTTTGTACATGTTTTCTCGTAAACCTCACCTTCACTTGTATGCTACTCTTGAGAGTGCTACTCTCGTTAAGGAGAGGGGAGAGCTTTAAAAGTTCATTCAAACCCCTCCCTGTCAATCCTACAACAACCGTGGTGATACCTTAAATCGTGCTTTTGCAGTTGGTTTCGTGTTGGCTCCGTCCCCGTCGTCTCCGAGGTATGAGCAGGATGTGTTGATTGGGGCTCTCTCTCTAACTCCGTTCAGTCATCCGTTAGTGCCCCTCCGACTGTGGCCAGCTCCATCTTTCAGCCGTGGTTTTGAGGAGAAGAACAATACCCTTCTACCTTTCTAACAATCTTGATCTTCGTCCTGCTTTCTTCTCTCTGCAACCCTGAATCTAGCATCGTGCCAGTCACCAGCGTTCCTTGCTACACATCACTGGAGGCCCTGGGTCTTAAGGACAGGTTGGATGGGACGCACCCACAACACGCCATCCACAGCGACTTCTGGATGTCTGGGTTTCGGAAAGCATAGATGACAGGGTTGATCACAGAGCAGCAGGTGGCCGGGAGGACAGTGGCGTAGGTGTATATCGCGGGGTAGCTAGAGTCGGCCACAATGGAGTACATGGCAAACGGCAGCCAGCACGCCCCGAAGGCACACAAGATGGCCGACAGCGTGGAGACCCCTTTGGTGGTGGACATGGCCACAAACTGGTGCTGCACCGCTATCTGCTGCGCGTGGCGGAATGCAATTTTGCAGATTTGTAGGTAGAGTTGCATCATCAGGGCAAAGACTAGCAGGAAGGTGACGGCGAGCGCCACGGCATTGTTTTTGGTGACGGGGCGGCAGATGCTGCACGCGGACTCGTCTTTTAGGCAGTTCCATCCGAGCGCCGGCAGCAAGCCCAGCGTGAGGCACGACACCCAGATGAAAACCACCATCATGTAGGTGAAGGTGACTGTCCGTTCAGTGTGGTAGGTCAGGGCGTTGTACAGCGACAGGTAGCGGTCAACCGTGATGGCTAGGATGTTGAAGACGGACGCCGAGAAGGCTGAGATGAGCAGTCCAACTGAGAACAGCGTCACAAACTCCACAGAGTTGTCGATCAAGTAGGTGAAGACAAAGTTCAAGATGAGGCCCAGGCCAGCCAGGAGGTCCGCCACTGCCAGCGATCCAATCAAGATGAACATCGGAGCCCGGAGCGTCGGCGTGTAGAACAGCACGGCGATAACCAAAGCGTTCTCACAGGAGATGAGCGTCCCGGTTACACAAAGCGCGATGTCCCACGGGCTGACTTCCTGGATGGCGACAGCTGTGGTTGCCGGCTGGAGGTCAGGAGTCAAAGTTCGCACCACTGGTTCAGAGGAAGAGTTGGAAGGATCCTCGCTCCAGGAGGTGGACGAGTCGAAGGAATCAAGGGGGAAGGAGGAGCCGTTACCGCTGCCGCCATTCATGGCTACAGCGGCGGCCAGGGAGAGAATCATAGCTGGAGAAAGAGGAGAGAAGAGGGAAGGAGGGAGGGAAGCAGGTGGAAATGTGTAAGGTTCAGAGTTGGAAAGAGGAGAGTCAAATCAATACCAACGATGATGGAGGAACAAAAACAGAGTCAGGGGAATCGGGAGGTGTTCCAAAAAAATATGACGGGAAAATGAAGGGAGAAAAAAACAGACCAAAGATGGGAAGAGTCGGTGATAGGATAAAAGAGGAGAGGAGGATTATCAGTCACCTTTAATAAGAGACAGAAGTTCATCATCCATTCACTCTCACACACACACACACACACACACACACACACACACACACACACACACACACAGGGACAGTGGTATTCCTTCCATTTTGGATTCCAGGCAGCATGGCAGACACAAAACAGGCAGCACAACTCAAACTTGGAGCCGGTGAGGCTGAAACCTCCATCCATCCCTACCTCAGTGATGCTGCAGGAGATTTTCCTCTCAGTTAAAACCATCATCACCCAATTCTATTTATGGAGCCTCTCTAAAAATGGTGCATGACGTCCTGGGGTACGGTGCAGTGATAGCTCCCAGACGAGTGTGTGTGTACGTGTGAGCGTGTGTGTCTGTGTGTGTGTGCGTGTGTGTGTGTGTGTGTGCACTCTACATATAAAAGCAACTTAATTTGGACTCCACACATTCCTGCTGCTGATGTTGCTTCTGCTGCTGCAAGGAGATGGAGAAAAAATTGGCAGGCTGCTAATTTTAGCTCAGCCAGCAGCCAAAAGGATGCAGGAGCTTCATTCATAAAAAAACACCCCACACACACCCTTCTCTCACCACCGCCCCCTCATTTTTTCACCACCATCCCTCTCTCTTTCATGATCATTGCTGCGCACGCACGTGCACGCGCTCACACCATCAATGGAAAAAAAACTGCCAGGGAAGGTCACCAAGCCCCTCAGGAGGTGGTGGTGGGCTCAGACCCCTCTGACTGGTCCTGACTGGTCCAGTTTGGGGTTTTTTGTAAACACATCTGTGTTAAACAGCTGCTCAGCTCACCGTGAGAGCGTTTTAGATGAGAGCAGCTTTACTCCGCCGCAGCAGTGCAGTCCCCCCCGAACCCAGCAGCACAGGAAGGAGGGGTGCTACAGAGAAAGTAGACCACGCCACAGACACGCACACACAGATAAAAGGAGAGAAAATCATTACCAGCTCCGTGTCTTCTTCTCCCCCCTTGAAGAAACCGGTGTCCTCCTCTGGCGGAGTGTGTAATTCTATATTTTCTTCCTCTTTCGGGGTTCCCCCCCTCTCGTTCTCCCCCAGTCAGCGGCGCGCGATCTATTCCTCGGTTGGCATGGTTATTAGCCTTCTGTCGGCAGCTCCGTCCTCGCGCTGCACATCCTCAGCCCCTCATTGGCCGCGCGTGTCATTCTGCTCGTCTGACGTCAGAAGTCTCCGCTCCTACAGTCACCGTGTGCACGGTCTGTGAGTGAATCACGGCTTCACACACACTCACCTTCACCACAACAACTTTGTTTTTTTACATCATCCTGTTGTTCTTTGGAAAATGTCTCACGCAACACTGGGCGGGTTTTCATGAAACTTTTACAACGCAGATAAACATCTTCAAATGAATACGTTTTGATGATTCAAGATGACTACGGCAAGCTGTTTTAACATTTTTAAGCAGACTGGATATGCGTTCCATATGTCTATAAATCTATTTTTTCCTAGAAAAAAAGCAATCCAGATATCCAAAACAGCATTTTTACTTCAGACACCTTTGGTTTTTTTAATAACGCATTGACGCAACGTTACGACTGGGCGATATAGCCTAAAGTCAACATCACGGTATATTGAGGACTTCACCAATGGACGACAATTACAAAAACAAACGTTGTCCACTAGATGGGGCTATCACGTGTATTACGTTGAATCACGTCGTGTGACTCAAGTTGCTACAGCTTCTTAAAAGGACATGAACATCGCCAACCTGTACTGACATGGGAAAAATGATATCGGTTAGAGTCAGAAATTTTGATAACGATGAATTTTTGACTTTTTGCCCAGCCCTAAGCAAGGTATATATTGAAAAACAATAATACAAAGTTTCAACTCTCTTTCTTCAGGCTCCCGCTTACTGGCCCTTTCCACTGGACGTGTAAATGTATTAGACAGTCAGTGCGTTTACAAGGGCAGTATCAACATCTAAGTCGATCCTGGTCGATCTTATGATAATAAGCTGCGAGTCTTTATCCTCGTTTACATGCGCTTTAGAAAACCGACCTCTCAAATGAAGTTCGTTCCACTCCGGTACAGTAGGGGGCGACATGCGCCCTTTCATGTCGGGCATTGTTTCGGTTAGCTTGTAGCAACACAACTTGTAAACAAATGCTGGCGGGAGTAAATGAGACGGAATTGAAACAGGAAATGCACCGTGGATGAAAGAATGGACAACAACAATGCTGCAGCACAGCTTATTGGTACGTACTGCGCTGTTAGATGTTGTTACGTGTGTTACGTTGTGGCGGTGATATTATCAGACTAGCGCTATACTGCGGCCGCATCACTTCCGGAACACGAGCGTCCACTCAGGTCAGCTCGGCTTCCCCGTTTACATGCAGAATGAAGTCAGATAACTACCGCATTATCTGGGTGCTTCAGCCCGATTAGAAGTTCACTTTCAGCCAGACTAACGCGTTTACATGCATTTAAAAAAACCGACCTGAGTATTTTTAGGGAAAAAGTTCGGTTTTCTGATGCGCATGTAAACGCACTGAGTGTTTTCCCGCAAACTCTGCAGCGCATCCCTTCCACCCAGGCGCGTTTCAGATGCCAAACAGCAGCAAAAGCGTTCCACGCAGCTGGTCCCACGAGGTCACAAAATCACCGGAGAATTGCAAGATTTCTGGAGTTCCCCCGATAACTAGCAAAATGAAAGCCAGTATGTATCCCAAAGGTCTGGTTTATTTTCTTTTGTTTACTTTAGCTATGGAGAGGTCACAGAAAATGACGCATTTTTTTTTACTACTTAAGCAACTAGAAATCTGCACGTCTTTTATTTTTACAGTTGTAAACTGCTTTGAAATCCTGTCTGGCCTGATCTGAACTGCTGAGTTTGATCCGTTTTGAACGCATAGCATGAAAAAATATACATGAAAGCGCAAATTTAGCGAAGCTACGCAGCACTAAGCTTCTAAGACGCAACCAAAATGCGCCTCATCACAGCAGGTGGAAATGCCCCCATTGACTGTTGGTGGCTATTACCTGTGTACGACATTTCGTGGACTTTACCCATTGTTGGCAACATATCTGCCATAATTCCTAACACAATGCACCTACATAACCATATAACAATTTAGTATGCTAGCTAATATAATGTGGTGTTTTCATGGTGAAAAAGGAGGCAGTTTTTTAGATTTCTTTGATTTATTTCTAAAATCAAAACCACAGCAGTTCAATGCCGCCAACACTCTGGGAACAACTGGTCAAAACTTCGGGAAATCGCCTCTCTCTTCTTTGCTGGTTTGTGTCACGCACACACACACACACGCACACACACACGTAGACACACACACACAGGGTGATGATGGCAGAGGATTTAAGTGGCTGCCTTGCAGTCGGAAGGTCGCAGGTTCGCGTCCCGCTCAGTCTGTCGCTGTCATTGTGTCCCTGGGCAAGACACATAACCCGCCTTGCCTGCTGGTGGTGGTCAGAGGGACTGGTGGCGCCAGTGCTCGGCAGCCTCGCCTCTGTCAGTGCGCCCCAGGGCAGCTGTAGCTACGATATAGCTCATCCCCACCAGCGTGTGAATGTGTGTGTGAATGGGTGGATGACTGATTGTGTTGTGAAGCGCCTTGGGGGGTTGTAGAACAATAAGAAGGCGCTAAACAAATACAGACCATTTACCATTTACACACACACACACAGCTCTGTCAGCTGACAGATGACAGGCTGCGTTTAGACACAACAGGTCCAATATGTAAATATCTCCCAACAAGAACAGAACGTGACTTTAAACAGAACATATAAACAGGTTCATGCTGGACAGAATAATATACTTTAGTGTAAGGAGCCAATGTCCTCTCTAGGGTCTCAAGAGGTTAAAAGGGTAATAAAATTGGCACTTGCTATTTGCAATATTTAGATTCTCCACTAGATGGCAGAAGATGTGAACAGGATTTTATACAGTTGGCCTTTTAAGGAAAGTACTGTTGCTTTAGAGAGAGATAGCAATTTTTTTTGTGTGTGTTCGTGTGTGTGTGTGTGTGTGTGTGTGTGTGTGTGTGTGTGTGTGTGTGTGTGTGTGTGTGTGTTCAACCCACAGCACACTGCCTGACCAGGCCAGCTTTAAGGCGGGATAATGATTATGCAATCTCTGAGCTGCTGGATATCCTGCTCCATCAACTCACGGGGCTGCTCGTGCACGCGAGCACACACACACACAGCCTTTCTCATGGTGTGGTCCCATATGTGTCACCATGTGTAAAGGCTGTGTGTTGAGCCAACAAAGCACCAGCTCCTTTAACACACTGATGTGTTAGCAGAGGGATGCTTTGCATTGTCTGTGTCCCAAATATAAACAAGGAATCAGCAGAATAAAAACAGGAGAGAGAGAGAGAGAGGAGCCAGGGTGGGCAGGAGGTGTGTGTTTGGTATCGTCAGCTGTTATTGGTTTTTAATATTGTCTAATCACAGGACTGGGCACAGCAAATATGGAAGAAGTGAACAAAGTCTCAAGAGTTCAACGTCATTGTGTCCAGAACTCACACCTGCAGCCAGAATCAACAGAACACTGACGGGGTTTCTGTTTTAGGCTGTGCTGGCAAAATATGTCATAACTATAATAAAACACTTTCAGTGCATCATGAAAAATAAAAATCAACCCTAGAGTTTATTCTGATATCACCATAATACACAAGTAATGGCTTATGAAGGCAACAAAAAAGTCTCTTACCTATTTCAAAACTTAAATATTTTGTTTATTACAGTATTCCTGGAGGATGGGCTCAAGTACCCGAGTGACTGATAGACCAGCGTACCATGGCTTTGTCTGCTGTGGTCTGTTGTGGTGTGGAAGCAGCAAAGCCAAAGCTCTCTATGCTGCTCTATTGACATTCCAACCCTCACCTATGGTCAGGAGAGACTTGGATCATGGCTTGAAGGGTGAGATCCCTTATACAAGTGGCTAAAAATGGCCTTCTTCGTTGGGTGGATGGGCTCAGCTTTAGGGGTTCAGGCACCTTTCTCCAGGTCACCTCCCTCTGGAGGTTTTCTGGGCTCATCCCACCGAGAGGAGATCCCAGAACAGACTCGCTAGAGAGATTTCAAACGCTTTCTGCCCTGGAGGCACATTGGGATTCCCGAGGAGGATCATCACTAGGGAGAGGGATGTCTGGGTTTTCCCTCTGGATCTGTTTCTATTGTGATCTGACTTCAGATAAACCATATGGACTCACCCAAACCTCAATGATACCAGACATGCTAGATGGGAAGCTCACAGATCAGTTTGAATTCACTGCTGATGGCTAGTTACTAGCTACCATCAATAAACCCTGTGTGAGAAAAAGACATTGTACAGCACACTCTGTATCTTTGTTAAAGCTGCCCCTCATGTGCCTGGCCATGACTATAATCCACCTTTTGAACGTTGATCTGAAACAGCTGGATGTATACGGTCTGGATGTGTGGATTACCAGGTCTCATCTGGAGTCACTGGGTTCACATGGATAAGGAAATCTCTAGGGCTTACTTTAAAAAGCTCATGTTGCTTATTTAAACAGGACATTTGTGAAGGTGTCTACATGTTTAAAGAACACCTTTGCTGCCACTTATTTTAAAGCTCTTTCACCTTCGACATCTGAGCAGGTTGGGCAAAAATATGTCAGTAGCTGGCAGGAATGATGGTACTTTGGTTCAGTGTTAGAACAGAAACATGCTTAGATTTCAGACACGGCTTTTCTATCACCTCAGCATTGATCTTTGAACTTTTGAAGACTTTTTAATGGCAAACTTTGTGAAAACACTGAAGGAAAACAACTAGTTCAGTCCCTGATTTCCCTGAACTCTGGTCCAAAAGCACTGGCGACGTCTTAGATTTACAGTGGGCATAATGGTCAGGCTTGTTTTTCTTTTGCATGCTGTGGGAGAAGATCCACATACGTAGACAGCACATTGTGTGATTTCAAAAGCGATAAAGGACTTTGCTGTGTGAACTCATTGGAGTCACATTAGGCTACTGATTCAAACTTTGTTGAGGCCCAAAATGGCCCAGGAGCCCTGGTAAATGGCTAAATACAACCCTATAATAAAGTTCTACAATGGAAAGACTGGTTTGCCCCGCCCACTTGGTCAGGGCATGGGTAATAAATGAGCTGAGCTCTGATTGGCTGGTTTACCTCGATGACTCTATGCTGCTGCCTGAAGCTAGAAACTCTGTGTACAGTCATCTACATTATCTAGATAAGTCAAGCTAAGTTTATTTATAAAGTACTTATATAACAGCATGGCAGCTGACCTAAGTGCTGAAGAAGGCAATCAATGTACATACAAGATGAATACATAAAATACAAGACAGGTATAAAACTACAACAGTAACAAAAAGCAACTGATACACTTAAAAGAAAAGAATTGAAGTAACGTGGACTGTCTCACCACTAGGGGGCGGTCATTCCATAATTTTGGTCCCGCATAACCAAAAGCTTATTCACCACGCAACTTGTAACGCTTTCGGGTTCCTTCGACCCCTGCCAGCAGGCAAGGTGAGTGAAGTGTCTTGCCCAAGGACACAACAGCAGAATTCTCTGCCAGGAGCCGGGATCTATCCTACAACCCTTCGATTGCTGGACAGATATCTATCTGGCATTTATTCAAAGTCTGGCTATTCCTTGTACATCCTGGAATGTCATGCATACTATGACATTCTTCTTTGTTCTTCTCTCGTCTAACAAGGATGTTAGCAGTAGCTTGGGCTAGCTTTGTTCTGCGGCTAGCATTACCTCCAGCAGCGTTTATATATTGCCAACGCTTAAGTAGATTGGGACATGAAGATTTAAGGTGGTGTGTCTAAGCTTATGGAGTGTTACGCCAGCTTCTCTCAAAGCTAACTGGTTCTCCATGGCCATTACAACATTACTAATGTACACAGGAAATCAGGTCGGACACAGTACAGGCATTTTGGTATGATTCCTAAGACAACATGGTACAACAACAAGGTAAATGAGGTTTTGAATTCTATAACCCGTTTAAGGATATAGAAATTAAGAAAGTGTTTAATTTGAGATAAAACTAGGAGCCACTGAAGAGGAAAAAAGTTTAAAGAAACACTTGGCAGTTTTGGCTTGTTTTTAGCACCCCCTAGTGTTCGTTAGCAAAAGCAAAAGTGAAACTTATCTTCTCGCTGTGCGTTTGTCTTTTCAACACCTTAATCTAACTGCTGAAATGTCTCCTCAGCCTTCATTAGTGTCTACAGGAGCGGTTCATCACTAAATCAAACAAATCAGCTGTGTTCATGATCTAAAACATGCAGGAAACATGCTGGAAGCAGACTGCAGCACCAGGCATGTCAGCTCCATTTTACTAAGTCCAGCAGACCAGACCGGCAACTGTGAAGTTGCAAGTGGAATATTCTGACCACAGGGGGCGTCAGAGGCTGGGTTGCCTTTCATTCACCATGTAAAGGGTCATTTTAGCAAATGCTGGCTCAAGAACATGGTTTAGTAGGGCTTTAAATTTTAAAATGTGACTACTGGGTAAGGGCTGTAAATGCTCGGTGTAAACGATGCTTTGCTGTCTGTGACAAATGGCAAATGTCATTCATTGAGCTCTCAGTTCCCTCGTGTTAGTTGCAGGTTCTTGCTTTTGTGTTGCAGGAATTTGAAACATGTTCAAAAGGACAAACTCCCCTTTAAAACAGAGGCACTGCACCTGGAACTCACCTAGGCCCCTTCTCAGTTTGGTTTGGTAGACGATTTCTGCAGGGTTGGTGACATTTGTTAAGTGTGGAGATCATTTTTCTGTTATTTTCAAAGATGAATAACTTTAGGCTGTACCAGCTGATTAATAGTCTAATTAGAGCAACCATCATGTTTTAATGAGAGACTGAAGCAACAGACTGGATATGGAAATAAACACTACAGGACTTTTCTTTGCTAGTTCTTCCTTCAGTAAAGAAAAGGGTTCATAATTCATCTTCAGATGCAGGAAACCCCCAGTCTTACTGTCTGGGACTTTTAAAATTTCTTCCTAGCTCATCTCGTTAGTTCCTTTCTCATTTCATTGTTAACCCCAGGAGTGGAATGAGGAATTTAAAAGGAGAAAAGCAGCTTTTAGTTTAACACACACACACACACACACACACACACACTTCTCCTTTCTTTAAAGTGCCTCGCTGTGCTTTTTCTTTTCTTGCATCGTGCATGAATCACCCCACGCGATTTGAATACAGATGAAATGTGTGTGAATTCTCATTGACTCCCTCTCCGTTTCATTCATCTTTCTAGCAAAGCACCATGGGTAATTGTGTACCATTACATCATCTTTTTGCCTTTTGACGTGCTTTTGTAGCAGAAAGCTGGTCAGTCTCCCTCTCCCTGCCTGTCTTTATCTGATTGTTTCTGCAACACACACACACACACGCGCACACACACGCGTACACACACGGTTGCTGCCTTAAAGATGACAACACAAATGAAAGTCAGACTGCATCACAGCTCTGATGCACGAGGCTCAGCTCCTCTCAGATGAAAGTCAGTGGAGGACAGAGGTTTACACTGAGGAGTCTGAGTTGTGTAACGCCAACACATTTGAGGCAGGGGTGCGTGCTTACGTCAGGTCCACACAGTCGTGATGCTGCGAGAGCTAAACGTTCACTTTAACAAACTAACGTATC
>SSNS01000052.1:2550599-2576478 GCA_006937985.1 Aphyosemion australe
ACCAGTCACACAGGGTGTATTATTACCGCCCACTGCTGAAAGGCAAAAGACAGGGACATAGTGTCTTAGCATGAGATGATCCAGCGTGAAAAGGGTTAATATGCATTCCTTCTTGGAAGGCTTGGTCTTTAGTTTACCCTGTTTTCTCAGAGACAATAGATGTCTGATGGTAGCTGACTTTGTGCAGTTGTGTTTTCTTTAATTGGTACTTTTCACCCATCCAACATGGCTTCATGTCTTCTCTATGCTGTCTTCCCACCAACCTACCATCAGTCCTTTAGTCGTTTACCCTAAAACCCAGGTTACCTGAGGGAAGGCCTTGCACTTTCTGCTAGAAGTCCTTTAGATGGGAACCAAAAGTCACAGGAGCTCTTTTCCTTTTGACAAAACCGTAAAAACCAAAGATGTTTATTAGTCGTTACCTTGAACATTGAAAAGTGTAAAGTCACTGCAGACAAAACACAGAAACAAACTAAATCTTGGAGCTGCATTTGATCTCCACGCTGTGTGAAATTTAAAACAGGTACTGCACATGCAAAAGCCTCTTTAAAGTGCAACGGTCTGTGTAAATGTAGACTGCTAAAGTAATCCAGCTAAATGTAACTGAAAAGGGTTCAGCGAAAAATGATGACGAGCAAAAATATTGAGTTACAAATGCACACAGAGCAGAATTCTTTAAAAGCACATGGATCTGATACATATATAATTTTCCGTTAGTGCCAAAGGGATCTCACGTGGCACTTAGCAAAGATCTGACAGTGTCAGGTGAAGGAGTTCAAGCACTTTTGAGGTTTTCTTTATGTCACTCTTAGATGATGACACAATGAGGTAGAGTAAGGACCAAATAAGTTTGCTAATTAATTTGGAAACAAGTCAGTAATATTTCAAAAAGTACACAGAATGGCATGTAAGGCAGGATGAATGGGAAGATCTGACAAGAAATGGAGATAACTAGGGAGTATACACATGGGAAGGGCTAATTATTCAATAAGAACAGGTCTTGAGTTGGAGTTCCACTTTCAACCAGCAGGGTGGATGAGCAGGAAAGTACGGAAGAGAATTAGGGCCACTGAAAAGAAAAAAAAAAGAAAGAATTCTGACTTTTTTCCCAGAATTCTGACTTTATTCATTCTGAGATTAAAGTCAGAATTCTGAAAAAAGTCAGAATTCTGAGAAAAAAGTCAGAATTTTCTTTTTTTTTTTCTTTTCAGTGGCCCTAATCCTCCTCCGTAGATTTACGTTTGTTTTAACAATTACTAGAAATTTGAAGGTTTTAACACTTGATGTTAAAACTTCATGGCTACTTTTATGTGTTGAAGAACAGATTGTCACCAGCATATGTTGGATGAAAAAAAAACTAATGATGGATTAAAATACTAGTTTTTAGACATGTTTTATACATTGACTATTAGACATGATTGATTGGTAGAAATCCATTGCAGAATACAAAGGGGGCCATGCAGTAACTGCCTGAATCAATCAGAAGCTTAGCCGTCTGTGTCATCCATCCTACTCATGGACTACCTGTGTCCTAGAGGAAAACTGAACCCCAGGAGACCAATCAGCACCACAGGAAAGTCGGTATGAATACACACACACGTACCGTGGTCTTTTGTCCAGGCTTAACTTCAATTTGTCACGAGATGAAAGTCAGAAGGAGCCAAGTTGTGTGTTGTATGTGTTCATGGATTACAATGATAGGCACAGCTGTGTTCCTTTTGCCTGAAAGTACCACTACTCCAATCAGTTCCTGTTGAGACGTGAGTGTGTGTGTGTGTGTGTCTCCTGTTGGGAGTTTTGTGTCTGAAGGAGGTTTCCTGCAGAGCGCTGCAGCAGTGATTTGACGCTAGCTGAAAAAAAAACGGCAAAACGTGTGGGTCAGAGAGGACTAAGAGCCAAATGCTGATAAAAGGAAGAAAGGAAAACAGTCACCCGTTAAGGATGTTGAAAGCAATTTGACTTTAGAAAACAGAGGGAGACTGCAAAAAGGACTATGTTGTTTAAGACATGTTGGGCACAGAAGAAAAAAGAAGCAAAATAACAGAAAAGTGCTAACATCTAGAAGTTTAGTGACATTTTTTTATCCCCTTTAGACAGAGAATTTAAAAAGTATCCACCTAGTCTTATAATGCAGCTGAAGACAGTTTCCCAATGAATGTAAATATGGAAAAACTGTGTTTATGACAGCAATGAATAGGTTTTTGAATCCACCCTTCAGGTTCTTCTTGGTCTCAGAATCAGAACACTATCAATTTAACAGAACAAACAACAGTGGCAAAGGGAAATTGCTTCTACTTTTAAATGACAGGTCCAGGGTGTAAGTGTTAAAGAACACCATGTCAGAGATATAGACCTCATGGTGTAATTTTCACCTTTTCCCAGTCTCAGTGGTTCGATCACTTTCAGGGTCTATAATTTGGTCAGAGGGGAGCCTGGGGAGGAAGTCACGCCAATGATCTGACCTTTTATTTTAACTTCTATCAGAGGACCTTCTAAAATGATTTAATTTCCTTGTGTAATTACTGGAGCCTTATAACTGTATTCATCTTTATTTAAGGCCCGGTTCTCTCGGTAGAATTTTAAAATTGTTTTGAAACATGAGAGACCACATGCGAGGTGATAAAAAATGAAATATATTACCGTTTGAGTCCTTCTGTGTGTGGCAACACGGTAAAAACTACACACTACACACAACCTGATTTCACACACAAATGTTTCCAGCTCAGATGGTAAATCTCACAAAATCTTGTGGGATCAAACATGATTTTAGAGTAAACAAACATGGTGGAGGAGGAGCGTACAGCATGCTTCCGTCACCTCGTTTTCTGATTGGCTACATGTCACTTTCAACAGGCAGCTCACCTGTTTGTCCTCAAAACTGTACCAAGACAATCCAACACCTGTTGTAGCCCCAATTTATGATCAGAGCTATCCCGACGTCCTTCTGAGCAGACCAGAGCGCTCTTAACCCACCACACACAACAGGAAAATCTCATAAGATTATCTTTAGAGCCATTACGCTAATCAGGGCTTCCGTAATTTTTGTTAATCTAACCTTTATTTATACCGGTAAATCTCACCGAGACATTTTGTCTCATTTTCCAAATCAACCTGCTTTATTGAGATTGTCAGAAGGGGAGAATCATATCAAAAATCGGCATGAATTTCTTATAGAAAACTAGGCCTAAGTGGGACTCTTAAGGAATTTGGGGCATTTAGTGCTGTACTAAGAACCATATAGTGTACATACAACCACAGAATCAGGTTTGCCCTGTTGGTAACAGGTCAGACTGGTTTCTAGTTGATGTTGGACTACACAAGTGTTGCCATTTGTCATTAATTCTTAGCAGAACAGAATCTCTCTGCACTGCCAGTGAGCAGAGAAGATTAGGTCATAAAAATCAGGTTTTAATCCAATCAAGTGTCACCTTGGTAAACATGAAAGTAAAGATCCTAATCGTAACACTAAGCTGGTTGAGAGTTCTGAAAACAGTAGGAAGCCGAGTACTCACCCTTGGGGCACACCACACTTTGACCTGTTTAAAAAAATTAAGATAACTGAAATAAACTAAAGGTTGATTGTTTGAATTAATACAGTAGCATGCCACCTTCTATTATAGTTTAAGGCAACATTTAGATCTAAAGGAACCAAAATCAGCCGTACATCAAAAGTCATATTCACATGGTCTACCTTTACCATAAAGTACCATAAACTAGACAGGAAACATAAAAATACTGTTATCAGATATTAGCTGCACTGAATGACACTTTTCTGTGTCATAAACAGAAACAGCAGTTTGGAGATTGATCTTAAAGAGGTCTAAACTTGTGTTTTTATTGTGACAGATGAGGAACGTCATGTCTAATACGGCCTAGAAAAGAACCAGACAACATTAAACTGGTTTAGACTGTTAGGATTGGGGGTTTAATTTAATCTCCTTGACAACTATCTGATCTCACAGATACAGTAAAATAAAAAATAGAAATTTTAGAAAAAGCAACATGAGGAAAAATTGATACTCAAGAAGATAAACTTTAATTTTGATTTTAAAAAAATCACAAAAGATAAGCAAAACGTCTTCAAGAAACCAAAGAAGTCCAGCTGCTTTCATTCGAACCCTTTGGAGATAAGATAAGGTAAGATTAAATAAAAAAGATCTGAAACAAGTTGCAGAAAAGTTTAAAGAACGAGTAACACCTAAATCAACTTTTTTGTGCTGATAACCTGTATAGATGAGTATCTAATAGTGCTGTAGACATGTGTAATCATTATTTTGGCAGTTTAGTGCAACTTACTTAAAATGTAATATTACAGGCAAAAACCATAATTATATCTCCACCTTCAGGTCAAAACTCTGCTCCACACTGATTTAGAATCAGCCCCAGCTGATTGCTGTAGAGATGCAGTGCACGGTGACGTTGTCTACCTTACTACGTGGCTGCGCTGCACTGGACTCCAGCTGAGTCGGCCGCACCTCCACCTGGCGCAACCACTCACCTGCCGATATGACACGTTAGAGCTCGGAGCCGCTCGCCTCCTTGAAAAAAAAAACCTCCTCCTCCCCTTTTTTTCTAGTGATCGCGGTGGACAGTAAATCCTCCAACCTGCTGGTGCTTCTGAGTCTGCTTGTCCTCCTGAGCGCTAGGTTTGCTTGTTTGTGCGCTCCTGTACACGCGCTAGTGCGCACGCGCTTGTAAATGACTAGTTTTTCCGACTGGGAAACTCCGAGAGCCCACGTGGGGTGGTTGATGGTGGTGCTGTCAATCACTGCCTCAGTGCCGCTCCCTCGGTCCTCCAGGTGACGCCTATTTTGCAGGTATTTTTCTAACAGGAAGTCTGCTTGGAATAAGTCTCCGCCCATGGTGTTACTCACCCTTTAAAAAAAAGATTGCATGGCATGCAAGTGGCAAAGATGGGGGTGGAGGACGCCCTCATCTACCTGCAGCACCGGGCTCTGAATCACCTCGAGATGCAAAAAAGCACTGTGAGGATCATGTTCTTCGACTTCTCCAGTGCCTTCAACACCATCCAGCCGTGTCTACTGCAGCAGAAGATGAGGGGTGCAGGAGTGGTCGAACATCTGACCGCATGGATCATCAACTACCTCATCAACAGGCCACAGTACGTGAGGCTGCACAACTGTACATCTGAGGTGGTCGTGTGCAGTACTGGAGCTCCACAGGGTACAGTGCTCTCACCCTTTCTCTTCACCTTCTACACCTCGGACTTCACCCACAACACCAGCAGCTGTCACCTCCAGAAGTTCTCTGATGACTCGGCCATCGTCGGCTGTGTGTCTGAGGGGAACGACCAGGAGTACAGGTCAGTCATCATGGACTTTGTGGACTGGTGTGAGCGTAACCACCTTCGCTTGAACACCAGTAAAACAAATGAAATGGTGATTGACTTCCAGAGAAACACTCCTCCTCACTCACCAGTAAACATCCAGGGAGCAGACATTGAGGTGGTGGACACCTTTAAGTACCTGGGTGTTCACCTCAACAGTAAACTGAACTGGTCCCACAACACAGACGCTCTGTATAAGAAGGGCCAAAGCCGCCTCCATCTCATGAGGAGGCTGAGGTCCTCCGGAGTTAACTCCCAGCTGCTGAAATCCTTTTATCACTCTGTTGTTGGCTCTGTTATTCATTCTGCTGTGGTCTGTTGGGGTGCAGGCAGCTCTGACCGAGACAGAAAGAGACTGAACAAGCTAGCTACCAAAGCTAGCTCGGTTCTGGGCTGCCCACTGGATTCTGTTGAGGAGACGTGTGAGAGGAGGATGCTGGGGAAGATGACCTCCATCTTAAGTAACCCCTCCCACCCACTGCACTCCACTGTGGAGATAGTTCATGGACAGCTCCTCCAGAGGTAGACTGAGACATCCCAGATGTAAAACTGAGCGCTATCGTAGATCCTTCATCCCCTCTGCTGTAAGAGTGTTTAACTGTTCAGTTTAAGCTGTACTGGTATCATCCTGGTACACAATAACACCAATGCAATATTCATGTGTTCTATACTTGTGCAATACCGGATTCACATTGTTGTCTGTGTCTCTTACAGTATGCTGCATAGTGTTGGTACCAAGTTTGTTTTCATCTTTTATTTGTGTTTTTTTAGTGATCTAAGTTTACAATACTAGATTACTGCCTATGTGTATATACATGTATCCTTGTTTTTATCTTTCTTCTAATTACCCTTTGAGTGATGGTGCTGCTGTGACAAGTGAATTTCCCCACTGTGGGATCAATAAAGTCTATTCTATTATATTCTATTCTATTCTATTCTATTCTAAAGATGAAATTAGATCCAGTGAGAATAAATAAAACAAGATGAGTCGAGCTAGAATGAAACAGAGATTAGATGAGATGAGACAAACAGAGGTAAGAAAAGGTCAGAGGCAGAGAATTCTGAAAAGCTGCACGAGATAAGACTAGATGAGGTGACACGAGATGAGACCAAAAAAATCAAAGGCAGAAACATAAAGGAGGAGGAAAATGGCGACCGTAAGCGTTTGCATGCGTGTGATGCAGTGATGAGATCAGACAGACTGTTGTCACCGCGAGCGGCTGTAGGTTAGGACCCCACTGGGCCTCAATGCTGCTGTCAGACACACGTCCACACACACTCGTGGACGTGTCAGTCCCTATTACTGTTAACATGGGCGACTTGAGAGCCACACTGGGGTGTCAGATGGAAATAGCTCACTCTTTTTATTCATAGAAAGAACAGCTCTGATGCTGATAGAATAGGGCAGTGTGTGCATGTGTGTGCATGTGTGTGTGTGTGTGTGTGTGTGTGTGTGTTTGTTGTTGCTGAAAATCAGAGCTGCCTACACATCAGATGATGCAACAGTATGTGTCACTTCAGGTCTGTTAGGTGACTCGAACAAACTCTGGATGCCTAAACTAAAAATACTGAAAATCTAAGGTGACGACTTGAATTTAAATGAGGAATAAGTGCTTTTTTTGTGATTTTAAGTTATTCTATATAAATATTTATTTATAATCCGAGTTTTCCAGCAGTATATTCAGAACTAGTCATTGAGTAAAGAAAAAAAAAATTATTTTTGGACCTAACCCTAAACCTAACCCTAACCCTAATGGGCTTGACACACGGGAGGTGACAAACGACCGTGATCAGCGAAACTCATCGCTATCCTTCAATAGCCTGACACATGGGAGGCAACATGCAGCAGCGACAAAATCCAGCGATGCCTCTGTTCCAGGGCGAATAGAGAGTCTTCCGTTGTTTTGATTGGCCGTCAGATTGGAGGGAATTTTGGGTTATTAAAGTAGTTCAGAGTTGAAAAAGCGGTAGATATGAAGTCTCACAAGGTTTTGCTGGAGTTAAGTGAAGTCTTGTAAAGCTCTGGGACATCCGACACGGGAATTATTAACTTTTCCTCCATGTTTGCCCGGAGATGTACTGAGAAGCATCCTCTCGGCTCATTGGTCAGTCAGTGAAACCTCTGCTGATTGGTCCTCGTCCAAGCGACAGCGATGAAAAGTAGAATTTTTTCAACATTGTGAGATCGCGTCGCTGGCTTGCCTGTGCACGACACATACATGAGCGCAAAATTTCACATGCACGTTTTTCACTTAGCAGGAGGGAGACCCGCGATTATCGCTTTGTCGCGCTTGTCTCATTGAAAACGAATGGAGTGTGTCGAGCCCATAACCCTTCCAATCCAGATATTTGACTCTTTACCCTCTGGTTATCTCCAGTATTAACCACAACTATTTCCTTTTTTATTTACCTGATCTTCCTGGTTTTTTGTTTTAATCGACTTCTTGTTTGATCTGAACAAAACCCGGCCGCTAATTAAGAAGAAACTGTCTTAAAATCATTGGATTGCATTCATGCAGCAGAGGAACATGGATAGGGTTCATACACATCAATTTGAAGAGACATATTCTATCACATTGTGTTATAAAATCTTGATAGTCACCCATATCTCACTGTATAATGTTAGATTTCATACATTCTGGGCCGTATGACGTCTTTCTACAGCAGATTTGCGTCACAGACGTCTGACAGAGAAATCAGTCTAACGATAAATAAAAAGCAAGCTCTGGCGTGAAGCATTCATATTGGATTCAAATCCTAAAAAGAGGAGTGAGATGGCTAGGGGAATTATGTTACTCACAGCAGCAGTCAGGCTTTTCCAGAAAATTGCTCAAAATGTGTGTGTGTGTGTGTGTGTGTGTGTGTGTGTGTGTGTGTTAAGGCTAAATCTGCTGTTGTGTGCCTGTCAGTCTGAACCCAATCCCAGCACACAACCAAAGATCTGATGAGATTCTTTCACAACAGAAAGACAAAAGAATCAGACCAAAAGATGTTCTTTACATTAGAAAAAAAACATACAGGTGCCACAGGAGTTCTACCATCATGCTTCTTTCAGTAAACCAGACATGTGACTTTGTTTTCCGTAAACCTTAGTCATGTCAAATGGACGCACATCTATTAAAAAAGAATGGGTGAAAATGTAAGAATCACACATTTTTACTCCAAGACCTTTATTTTTTAAAAGGAGTAGAACACTTGTTTAAAGGGACACTAGTCAGTTTTGGCTTGTTTTTAGCACCCCCTAGTGTTCATGGGCGAAAGCGAAAGTTAAACGTATCTCTCCTCGCTGTGCGTTCGTCTTTTTAACATCTTAATCTAACTGCTGAAATGTCTCCCCAGCCTTCATTAGTGTCTACAGGAGTGATTTGTCACTAAATTAATTAAATCAGCTGTGTTCATGATCTAAAACATGCAGGAAACGAGCTGGAGCCAGACTGCAGAGCCAGGTAGGTCAAGCTGAATTTTTCTAAGTCCCAGCAGACTGGACCGGCAACTGTGAAGTTGCAAGTGGAATATTCTGGCCACAGAGGGCGACAGGGGCTGGGTGGCCTTTCATTAACCCTGTAAAGGGTCATTTTAGCACATACTGGCTCAAGAAAACAATTTAAAAATATAAAAAAGTTGCAAAGTGTCCCTTTAATCGATACTTATGCAGTGATCTCTAGTAGGAATGAATGCCTTGTTAATTGTTCTCAGGGGGGGAAATTATACCGGTGCACCATTTCTAGGAACTAAAGTTGCCCACATCACAACTGAGGTTCAGACACATAGACATGAATACGTAGATGCCCCATTGGGCGCTGGAGAGCATAACAGCATCGCCGCCATATTGGATGGGTCTACTCATTCTCCAAAGTCAATGCAGGGTGGGCAACCATGCCCGTTTTTGTGCAGTCTACAGTTGCATACTATTGAAAACAGATCACATGGGATTACTATTGACTTTTCTAGACTACCTGATGGGATTTTATACTTTAATTTATTTTGTTTATTTATATTTTAATTATCGTGCCATACCATGTGTCTGATTTAGTGAAAAAGTTTGATAAAATGTGTTTTTTAGCTGGGTAAGCACCTTCCTCAGTAGAAATGAATACACTGGGGGCGAATGGAGACCCAACTAAGATGGCGGCCAATAGGCAGCGCCAGTCCACGAGGCATCTACGTAAATATGTCTGTGTTCAGATGGCAGGTTTTGGATTCTTTTTTTCTGATATTTGGACATCTGGCTAACAGCAACACGACTACCACTGACTTGCAACGCTGATGTTTTATCTCCACAAGTAACACAAGCCTGGAGGAGTTCTGCTGTGTGGTGGAGTTGCTAATGCTAACGGTTAGCTTCTACTTGCCGAGACGTTCTCTGCTGTTTCCTGGACGCTAAACCAACAACAACCTTCCTCGTCGTGAGTCAAGATGGGTGAGTCCATGAATGTTAAGTGACAGTGTGACGTAGATCTGTCAGGATTTTCTAATCCTAGAGTTTCACCCTCCATTTTCGATCAGAAGCTAATGCAGGAGATAGGTGTAGGAGACTACTTTCATGTTCAGCTAGCTGAGGTGGTTTGAGGATGTGGTTAGAAAACCCTCTGGATGTCTCCAGGGTGAGATCTTTTGAAAGTGTTTTTATAGAGGCTGACCCTGGGGCTGACACGCTGGGGGGATTATAGCATTATATCTCCAGCCTAGCCTGGAACTGTCCTGAATCCCAGAGGAGCTGATGGAAGTGGCTGCTGTCCCGGCAACTGGACCCAGATTAGTAGGTGAAGACGAGACATCAGGTCATTTTGACAGCTGACTAATGAATAACCTTTAAAAGCAGAAGACATGGTAAAATGTTGGTTCCTTTGCTCCTGTTGAAAGGACAAACTTTACAACATCCCAGTGGTTTTTCTATGTGACCCTTTTTCTGCTCTTTCATTTTTCTTCATGAGCAGGAAGTGTGAATGGGTTAGCTGGCTGGATGAGTCATCCTATGTGTGTGCTACAGACCGGTGGCAAATTAATGGAGAAGATCTGGACCTCTGACCTGTGCAGTGAATGAACTCTGCGACTTTCTTGTACTGCTTGAGGTTATTTTGTTAGCTCAGTTTTTGTCCGCCTAGAGCAGAATGTCACTGCAAATTAAGACAAAGTTGTTTTAAATGAAGATCCTAACCCTGTATTAAAATATTTTTTGCCGATTGGGACTAATCTGTTCCAGGATGATAAGGTTTTCATCCACAGCGATAACAGGAATTTACAATATAAAAATGAAGTGACCTGTTCAGTATAGTAGTAGTAGTAGTAATAGTAGAAGAAGTAGTACTAGTAGTAGTAGACGTTTATTTATACAGGGACAATACAATTTAACATTAATTTAACTATTTTAATTTAACATTCTGCTGCGTGGTGGAGTTGCTAATGCTAACGGTTAGCTTCTACTAGCCGAGACGTTCTCTGATGTTTCCTGGACGTTAAACCAACAACAGCCTTCCCTGTCATGAGTCAAGGTGGATGAGTCCATGAATGTTAAGTGACAATAGCTACGTTTACATGGCACAAGTAATCGGATTGAACGCCCTATCGGATCAACAATTCGTCGTGTAAACATGTCAATCGGAATATTCTGATCCGATTCGGCCTAATCCAAATGAAATTTCATTCCGATTGAGAGGTGGTTTTGTCCGATCGTCAATACGATTGGCGTCCATGTACACAGCCATTCGGATCGTTGGGGTAAAACAATGCCCACTGCGCATGTGTGCAACTGCAGCGTGCCCTCTTTTCGCCTCTGCGCATGCTCAGGACAGATAGAAAACATGGCGGGCGGTAAACAGAAGTGATCTGTTGCCGACGCTGTTTTTTACTGGAAATAATACGGGAGCTCAATATTACTGAACGTCTCGATGGCCGAACGGCTAAAAATGCCGAGTTATACACTCAAGTGCATCTAAAGATGCAGGAAGCAGGAATTCACTGAAGCTAGAGAATAAGCAAATAAAATGCAGGGGAAAAGACATGCGGATGAGATGGCGTTTGTTTACAAATTCTCTTCCGGGAAAGACAAGTCTGCGCATGCGCAAGCTATGGTGCGTGCATCGCAGCATGATTGGATCATTCCAGTTAGTGTCCATGTAAACAGAGATTTGGGATTTCCGATCAACCAAGATTTGAATCGGATTGGGGAAATTTGGCGCATGTAAACGTAGCTAGTGTGACGTAGATCTGTCAGGATTTTCAAATCCTAGAGTTTTACCGTCTATTTTCTATCAGAAGCTAATTCAGCAGATAGGTGACCCAAACACGTTACCTCACTTAACTATAAAAATAGGTACGTCATTACCTGTGACACCTCCGTGGCCGAGGTCAAAAGAACAGAAAATAAACTACAGACCTTTGTGGATACATGATACCGTCTTTCTTCATGCTTGTTATCATGTGAACTGTCCAAACCACGGGGGATCTTGGAGGACAAAGTACATAGAGCTCTTTCAAAGTCACTTTGCATCTTAAATTCTGCTGGTAGGAAGGGACTCGCTCTGAGGTCACGGTGAATATGCATCTATTACTTACGCATCCGGTGAAATACTCGGGTTCGACAACATCTTTTATCACTTTTTGAAAAGCATGGAATAAGAAAACATGTCTTGAAAAACTTACTATATAAACATATATATGTGTGTGTATATATACATACATATATATGTGTGTGTATATATACATATATATATATATATATGTTCTGTATATATATGTATTTTGCGGCGTTTACATGTTTTGCTGACGTACATAAAGACTCTGAGGTCCGTCTCATAATCTAAATCAGTGTTTGCTCCTCTCTCTGTCTCGCTCCACTTTCATCCTATATCCCGGTTTGCCTAAGAGTGTGTAGGAAGGTGTGATCAGAAGCAGTTTGCTGGCCTGTGTCAAACAGCTTCTGAGCTCACGAAACAGAATTTTAAAGTGATTACATAACAGACCAGATGTTCCTGCAGTGGTTGTTGTACACGAGTCTATTGTTCGTCTGTTTTAATTATCATCCAGTATGATTGGTGTGGGAATTGTGTGGGTGTGTGACACACACACACAAACCTGCACGAGCACTCCACGGTTGTGTAACAATGTGTTGACCACACAGCACACCTCCAGTTCAGTTGCTCACTTTCAAAGTTGTGTAACAGAAAACATTCAAGTTTTACATTGTGCTGCAGTGAAACACATTTAAATAGCTAAATTGCTTTCCATAAAGAGAAGTGTTTTTGTTGTAGTGTTTTAATTAATGATCTGTGAGTGTAGGTGTGAGCATATTTTTATATAAAGCAACCTTTATTTTTTTTTCTCTTGTTTGTATTTTATAAGAAAGATGCCAGCTTTTATTTTTTCTGAGTGATTCATGCTCTGCCCATTAATGCTCAGACATGTGCCTGAGATGTCTGCCATCTGGGAGAATTAAACCTACAGAGGTGTTTTTGTTTGGGATGCGCAGGCAACATGATTCAGCCTATTATAAACCGTGCCATCTTCTATTTTCATTTCGACACAACAGCACTAAAAACAAACCTCGCTAACTGTGGTCATTGCAGTTCTCTCACAAACTACTGGATCCTAGCTGGTAGCATCTGTTTGTCTAGTCTTTCATTTGGCAAGATGTCTCCATTCATCTATCTATCCATCCATTCATCCACTCATCTATCTATCCATCTATCTATCCATTCATCCATTCGTCATCCATCCATCTATAAATCCATCCCTCCATTCATTTATCTATTCATTCATTTGTCCATTCATCTATCTATCCATCCATTCATCCACTCATCCATCTATCCATTCATCCATTCATCATCCATCCATCCATCCATCCATCCATCCATCCATCCATTCATCCATCCATCTATCTATTCATTCATTTGTCCATTCATCTATCTATCCATCCATCCATCTATCTATCCATCCATTCATCCACTCATCTGTCTATCCATTCATCCATTCATCATCCATCCATCCATCTATAAATTCATCCCTCCATTAATCTATCTATCCATCCATTTGTCCATCTATCCATCCATCCATCCATGCATTCTTCCATCTATCTATCCATCCATCCATCTATTCATCTATCCATCCAACTATCCATCAACCCATTCATTCATTCATCCATCCCTCCTTCCATCTAGAATCAACAGTAGTTAGCTTTCATTTTTATCATACAATCAATGACCCATGAAACCTCAGTACAGTATAAGGAAAAGATCAGAAAAGACGGTCAGTAGTTAGAACATCACAACAAACGTTTGAAACAGAAATTTCAAACACCGTGAGTTTCTACAGATACATTTAGGGGGTAAGGTTGTTGTTCAGTGTTTGGAACCTAGAAGAGTGTAGCGTTTAGCACTCTGATGACCCAGACAAGCAGTTCTTATGTCTGTTTGACTTTTCATACTCCTGTACATTCTTCTAGAGGGCAGAAGGGTGAACGGCTTGTGACCTGGCTCTCTTGAGGTTCTATCAGCTGGAATACTTGCAAAGAAGCCAAGGGGCAGCTAAAGATTTTTTCTGCCTTTTTGATGACCTTTTATACCTCTTTCCTCTTTGTTGCTAAGCAGCAGATATACAATACCCTGATGCAGGAAGTTTTCCATGTTTGAGAAACAAAAGGTCACAACCCTTTGTACCTTCACACTTTTTCCAAAGCATTCACAGAGAATTGTTTTTACCCATGGTCAAGGTGTTAGCTAACCTGCACTGAGATGCTGGAACCTAAACACAGAGACTTGTGCTGTTTAGGGTAGGGCAAGATTCATTATGCATCACATGAGATCTTCAGGTGAAATACGAAAAATTTGAATATCGTGCTAAAGTTTCAGTCACTCAACTTAAAAGGTCAAACTAATCTATGAGATAGTATCAATCCATGCAAATCCAGATATTTCAGCCTTTATTTGTTATAATTGTGATGATGATGATGGCTACAGCTGATGAAAACCCCACATTCAAAATCTCAATTAGAATATTGTGAAAACGTTCAATATTCTAGTCTCAAAGTGTCACACTCTAATCAGCTGATGAATCCAGAACACCTGCAAAGGGTTCCTGAGCCTTTAGATGGTCTCTCAGTCTGAGTTGGATTACTGACATAAATTGACTTTTGTACAATATTCAGATTTAGATTTTCATCTGTATGCTCAGTGGTGTTTAACGTTTGGTTTTCTCTTACACAGTTTAATGTAACGGTACAGAAGAAGTACAGTTACATAAAATCATGTACCTAATATTTATTGTAAATGTGGTGCGAGGTCAGTGTTTCAAAGGGGAAACATATCTAGTAATATTCAAAGTTCTTATTGAAACTATTTAACTAAAAGGATGTTTGCTTCAGTAACTTTGAACCAACGGTCTGCTGGCTCAGTTAACAGACTGGAACAACCAATCTCTCATATGTATAGGATGCTGTGGTCGAAGCTGGTTTTGTATCTTTTAGTACTGGTAATCTATGGTTACTTCCAGAGTAACAAGTCTGACTTTTGAAGGTACTATCTACAAGGGTATAGTGGTACCAATAGGCATATACAATTGAGGGTACCCTACTTGTGACAAGACTTTGTACCCCAAAAGGTACAGTTTGGTTCCCTCCTTCCTCCTCTGCTTTAATTGCTGTGTTGGAGGACCAAAGTAGGATAAAACCATGTGTGTATAGAGGTATAGAGGTGAACTCAGTGTAAGAGTGTAATGGGGTTGACTGTCATAACGCCAGGGTGTAGAGAACCCCTAATCCAAGCACAGCTGGAGATGGTAAATACCATTTTCTTGGCCAAAGGCTTTACAGTATTATGCAGGGGTGGGGACCACACACCCCCAACCTTCCAAATGGACACCCATTCTACCACTGAGCCACATTTGGTCCAAATAGAAAGGGGAAGTCTAGGTAATGCAACTTTTCAATGACTATGTCAACAATGATTGCATTAAATGCACCGCTTTAATCAATAATGTGCATCCCAACATTGTTTCCATGGTGACTGNCAGAGTAACAAGTCTGACTTTTGAAGGTACTATCTACAAGGGTATAGTGGTACCAATAGGCATATACAATTGAGGGTACCCTACTTGTGACAAGACTTTGTACCCCAAAAGGTACAGTTTGGTTCCCTCCTTCCTCCTCTGCTTTAATTGCTGTGTTGGAGGACCAAAGTAGGATAAAACCATGTGTGTATAGAGGTATAGAGGTGAACTCAGTGTAAGAGTGTAATGGGGTTGACTGTCATAACGCCAGGGTGTAGAGAACCCCTAATCCAAGCACAGCTGGAGATGGTAAATACCATTTTCTTGGCCAAAGGCTTTACAGTATTATGCAGGGGTGGGGACCACACACCCCCAACCTTCCAAATGGACACCCATTCTACCACTGAGCCACATTTGGTCCAAATAGAAAGGGGAAGTCTAGGTAATGCAACTTTTCAATGACTATGTCAACAATGATTGCATTAAATGCACCGCTTTAATCAATAACGTGCATCCCAACATTGTTTCCATGGTGACTGAGATGGCTCATTGATCTGCAGAGGGGCTGCAGCGATGGCAGCATCCCTACATCTATTTGCTCTGTAAACAAACTGATGGGAGTCAACGATGAGGTGGAAGCTGCCTTTGATGTGAAGTGAAAGGATTCTTTCTGAGAGCTTCCTTAATTCTGACTAAGGCGAAATGGATCTGAAGTCACTAAGAATTTGGAATGAGGATTTTATTGACATCAGGCTGGCCTGAAAAGCTTGTTGATTTTGGTAAAGGTTGAATATTGCACTAAGGATGGCCATTCAGAACTGGCCTAATGTACTTTACACCGTACATTGTTGGGGTTAGTAGCTTCTCTAAGGTTTACTGTCTGGAGTAGATATCTCCCTTGACGTGTCTAGGGAGGGAGCTTGTTGGTTGTGGGCACTGACGGAGGCAATCCCTTGCTTCAAAGGCATCAGGAAGATGGCTCTACTGCCAGTGAGGCTCCCCCTCTGTCAGACACAGATGTGATGCCTTTAGAGATGCTAATTCAGTGTAATCCCCGCCACACGTGGGTTATGGTGTGTCCGATAGCTCTGTGTAGTCCAGTCTAGAGACGTAAAGTTGGACTTTTTCACTTATCAGTACTACAGCACCTTGAGCTTGGATGACGCTTTTCCATCAGAGTGCCTTGGACTATTTATTTCCACCCCCCACCCCCGTTTTCTCCCCCTGCCATCTCAGTCGCGTCTGGGTGGCAGTGACAGTCAGACTGTGATGGTGTTTCAGTCATGTCAGGTCATTAGCAGGTCTGTTTCCACAGTGTACAAGGCCTGATTGTAAAAGCTGACAGGACGTGTTGATGTACTCTTTGAGGTTACCACCTGTTTGCTCGCTCAGTCCTGTGTTCTCATGGAAACCAGTATGGTGAAGTGCTGGGGCAGTGCAACACACAATGGCCTTTTTGTTTCCTCCCTTCTGCGTGTGTGTCTATAGATGGTTTATGTCCATTGCTGCTCTATTGTTTTTACCACTGCTTGCTTTATTGACTGATAAAATTGCTCCTGCGGTCACTCGCCCTTTTCCCTCCCCACGTTCTGCTGCTTTATTCTTTCAGAGCTGTAAAGTTGGACGTCGTGGCTCAGCATGGCTGTTCAGAGCAGGTCTTCTGCATCGGATTCAACTTCAAATAGCAGGTGACTCAAATGTTTCTGATCTATTTGTTTCACCGTGGTATTTATAGCTTCAGTCGAACACAGCGGGGTGCTCTTTTTCTGTTTATTCTATATTTTCTATTCTAGACTTTTGTTCCAGTAAATAGCCACATTTTTTATTCAGGTTGTTTGAGACAACACAACTGTTAGAATTACATTCAACAAGCATTCATATACTCTATTTAAAATGTCTTTGGAACTATCTAAAACATTACATTATTTGTACACTATTTATTTTTAAAAATTTAATTCTTTATTCTTGACAAAAGCAAAACACAGAAATCACCCAAAATCTCACATGCCCACAAAGGGTTTTATTTATTATTAATAATAATAATAATAATAATAATAATAATAATAATAATAATAATAATAATAATATAACAATAAAAATATAAATACTCACAGTAATAATAATAATTATAATATAAATATTCATAATAATAATAATAATAATAATAATAATTTACTACTAATAATAAAAATATAAATACTCACAGTAATAATAATAATTATAATATAAATATAAATATTCATAATAATAATAATAATAATAATAATTTACTAATAATAATACAAATATAAATACTCACAATAATAATAATAATTATAATATAATAAAAAATATATAAATACTCATAATAATAATAATATAATTATAATAATAATATAAACATAACTACTCATAATAATAATATAAATATAAATACTCATAATAATAATAATAACAATAATAATAATTATTATTATTATTATAAACTATAACTACAAACACCACTGTCATGTTCCTGTTCTTCTTCCTCTCACATTTCCGGTGATATCCTGGGACTCTCCTCTCTTTCCGTTTGACCTAATTTACCCAACTCTCTTTCGTCTCCTCTCTCCTCTGCTGCTCTCCTCTCTTTTCCAACCCTCCTACCAGTCTCTGCCTCATTAGCGTTACCAGTGATTACCACCATCCCTCAGATCAAAGAGGAAATCACAAACTCCATCTAAATAATTCATGTTTTTAAAGAGCACATGTCTCGCTCGTCACGCTTCCAACGACCGGTCACCCCCGTTTCCTTCCACTTCCCTATTTTTCTTCACATTTCTGAATCCCACCGCATGCCAAGTCCCGTTCCTGCACACCCCAGGTTCAGTGTCTTGATCAATTCTTTTAATGGAGTAAATCACTAGGTGGCAGCATAGTTACACATGCTGTGTGCAGTGGCAGGATGCAAACCTACACACTTTTAATGACCTGCACTGATTGTATCATGAGTGCTGCAAATGGTTTAGGACACAGCAGTCAGTGTGACTAGCTGTCTCCCAGATTAATGGAGATCTGGAATAACTGTTTCCCCATCCGTCTTTTCATTTACCTTCCTCGTTTCTCTAATTACCTGATCAATACGCTCCAGGATCGATTCCAGGTCAATCCAGATAATGTTCCCCTGACCCATTAATGGCCTTTTATGACCTTTCAAAAGCATACTGGTGATTTTCCAGGTCCGGTAACCCCTGGTGTCTCACGTTTCATGAGGAGATCAGTTGTAAAACAATTAGGTGCTGTGTGGCGGGGGTGGCGATGGGAAAAACGATCCTGTCTTTGGTTTAAAACAGAAAACATGACGCTTTTTTTATAATTTCAAGATGTTTTGTTTACACACAAAAGTTATGCTTTTGCATTGACACCAGTAAACTCATAAATGAGTGATTCTTTACTCTTAATGGCTGGTTTTAATTGTTCTGTCTGCGTTTCAGGCTGCGTGTGCGGGGCAGTGGTTTAGTTGAGTGCAAACATGAATGACAGTAGGATTAGGATTGGGATTAAGGCTTTTCCTGTATGGGAAAGCGTGCCGCTGCATGCTGCTATACCAATAAGCTTCCCCGATGATGTGATCATGTTAATAATGAACACCGTAATCCTTCAAGGGAGTTCAGATTCAGACTAAGATTACATTTTTTGTTGTTCTTCAACCGGATGAGAGAGTTTCACATAAATAAAAACAATAATCCATTGTCATGTATAAAGACTTAAAAGGAGAGTTTAAGGGTCAGCGTTACAGACTCAGGGAAGAACCGGTTCCTTGGTGCTGTTGTCCCAGCTGTTGAGGCTGTTCCGTCTTCTGCCTGAAACAAAGAGGGTGAGTTGTTATTTAGCTAGGTGGGTGAGGGGCTGCCATCTTTGCTCTGGTTCTGAAGCTGCTGCCTCTGACACACAATGGCAACAACGTCTGACCTCAAATAATGCTGCTTTACCTATATGATCTGCTAAAAAGCCCAGAAAACACAAACTTAAAGGTCTCATTCACACATTTTTTAATAAATCTGAAATCTTAAAAGTTATTTTCTTTCATTCTTGTTTCAGGGTAGAAGTCAGTTGGCAGGAGTAGAGGGTAGAAAAACGACAGGATTACGAGTCTTAATCATTAATATTCATGATATGCAAATACACTGCCTCTGATTGGCTAACAGCAACATGACTCTTCCGCTGCCTTCGTTCGCTCTTCTTTCTTGTGTAAAAATGCAATGTTGATGTTTTCTCTCCACAGACAAAACAAACCTGAACAACTTCCGCCACTTTGTGGAGCTGCTAATGCTAACGGTTCTGCTAGCTGAGACGCACTCTGCTCTCTCCTGGCTGCTAAACATATACATCCTTCTGTGGTTGCATACCAAGATGGGCGGAGCCATAAATGCAAATTTTCCCTGTGACATAAAAGAGACTGGCTTTTTTAAACCCGCTCATTTTTCCATTGATTTCCTTTCTGCAGCTAATGCAGGTGATGGGGGTTGAAGAACATCTTCACGTTCATCATGCATATGCAACCCAGAGTAGCCGATCTTACATCAAAAAGAACAAGTAGTTTCTCACTGAACGAGATCTTTAACATAAACCATCATATCTCGTTATTCTACTTTTATTTAAAGATAAAAAGTAGCTTTTTTTAGAATCAGTTTTAAACTTTCTTCTTTCATTTCAGGAGATTATCTCAAAACTGCTAGCCATTGCATTTCCAATCCTGACCCAAAAATGGAGTCTTGTTTTTTTTTTTTACTTTATTTTTACGTATTTGTTTTTTATACACATGCATACAGTATATTCACATAAACAAGAAGAAGGCAACAGGAATTTGCCAAAAACATGGAACAAAATGGTCACTGAGTGAAGGAGACAAAACAACAAATCAAGAAATAAACATAGATAACCTCCTAGATAATAACAAGTTCATCCTTATCTTGTTGGAGTAATAAGTGGTCTGGAGGAAGTACGGCGATGGTCCAAGAGTGGGTTACAAAGGCACTTCAGGAAAGTCCGTCTGGGGTATACACTTCATTGTGATTTACATTCGCATACGTTAACCATTTGGACCAATATTTTTGGCCCTTTTCACTGTTAAATCTTAAAGAGTAAGTAAGCATTTCCATTTCACATATTTCTTATACTGTGGATGACCACTCTTTCAGTGTCGGCAGATTTTTAGTGAGTCATTTCCTTGTTATAGATTTTTTTCCCTGCTATTAGCAATATTTTCTGAAGGTATTTATCATTTGTATTTAAAGGGGACCTAGAATGTAAACCAACATTTTCCTTGTTGTTGTTGAATAAGACAGCTTGGGTGGTCAACAGTAACATGCCAAAAAGTCAAAGCCGTGTGTGACCTACTTTTTATGTAAATTAGAAAGTTGAAAAAGGTGAGAGAAAACCTCCTGTTCTGAGAAAGCCTTCCTTAACACGTCATAAGGGGGAGCCACGCCTCCTCAAACCTGCATGTGTCTGAGGCCTTCAGGGGAAACCAACCAATCAGCATGTCCTGGCCGAGTGGGAGGGGTCAACAGCTCTTTTCACTGAAGGCCTGAGTAAGGGGGTTTAGAATGGCCTGTATCAGGGCTTCTGGGACAGATGAAAGCCAAAAAAAAAATTCTTATGCTTTTTGGAGGCTCAAAGCTCTGTTTTAGATTGTTGATTAATTGCATCCTTTAAGTCATTTGGAAAATTACACATGTATACAGTTTGAAAGTTATACTCAATTTCAAAGCATGGAGTCATGTTTTGAGCTAATCTAACCTCTCTTATGAGTTCCTTCTTCTTGGAGCAATTCAGACTTACAGACGTGGACAAAAGAAAAACCCACAACGGTCACAGAAATAACTTGAATCTGACAAAAGTAATAATAAATAAAAATTCTATGAAATTCAACAAATGAAAATCAGACATTGCTTTTTAACCATGCTTTAACAGAAATATTTTTAAAAATAAACTCATGGAACACGCCTGTACAGTACGGACAATGTCAGGTCGCTGTCCACCTCATACCAGGCAAATTAAATTTCCCTCTTCAAAATAAGGACAACTTATCATTTTCACGTGTGGGATTAATGCCAAACCTAAAGTTAATTCCCTACAAACATCAACAACATACGCTGAGCTCGCTACAAGTGATGCAAAAGATAAATATAGGAGGGAACACCACGTAGAAGATCACCGCGCATCGTTTGTTGGTATTTGCATGATGATAATGACGGAGCACTAATTTGCCCTCGGTTTGATACGAAACACAGAAGCATTAATTATCTCTGTTAAGCTCCTTTGATTGCTCGTCTCCGGTTGCTGCTCACGCTGTGCAACAGTTGGACGGGGAAGAGGAGAAATATGACAGCCTGAAAGATGCCCCCCCCCAGGAGAGCTTGGAGTTGGTGTGTGTGAGATAGTGTGTGTGACAGATGGAGACGGGGATCTCTGATTCTTCTTCTTTCACAATATAAAAGGAATTCTCTCACTTTATAGAAATATTAGCCTTGTTTTAATCTACTATTAAAGGAAAATAAAGGATTGAGATTAAACTGAACGTTGAGTCAGGGAGGATCACACCAGCCGGTCATTTCATTACATCCGTCCTCTTGTTCATCTTTCTCCCTCCCGTCTTTTTTTTTTCCTTTTTCCTCCACACCTCCTTCTCTGTGTTGTCAAGGGCAACTGGAGGAAAGGGATGAACGCAGTAACACCATCACCTGATCATCAGGGGGATTCATCAGGTGTGAGTGCCAACCTGTTAGGCGTGCACGTGTCAGCCTTTCACGCAGAATACTTACAGACGACTCAAACGGTACGATGAATAAAGAAACAGAAGAAAGCCACACGCAGAAAGCAGACACTAGAGCAGGATGTTGGCTGAGAAGGGCACACACACACACGCACACACACACACACACACACACACACAGTGCAAATGAAGTGACTGTTGGCAGGCTCGCGGGTAATTCAGCATGAATATTTAATCAACAGTAAACAAATTAATATTGCACTGAGTGGTGCCAGTGTGTATGTATGTGTGTGTGTGTGTGTGTGTGTGTGTGTGTGTGTGTGTTGTTGTATCTGTGTCATGGTGTCTTGAACTCTCCGCTAGGTGTGGAATCAACTTCAAGAGCCAAACTCTAAACTCTGATCAGACCAAAAGGAAAGAAAAGGTCAAAAGATTATTCCAGGATGAGAAGTGTTTAGGAAGCATGTTGGGACAAGGTTCAGGACAGATGTGTTGCTGCCTGCTAGAGGAATGCTGTGGGCACTGGGCAGAAACCAGTTCTCTATCATAACACTGCAAAATCCTACAGATTTGATCTGATGTGAACTCACTTTTGTCGGTTTGGTGGTTCTCCCGGAACATCTGATGAGTATGTAAATAGTAATATAGTAAACCGTAAATAATTCATAAAGTATTTTTGCTCGAGCCTGTGGTGGTGCATCAGAATCAGCTTATGGTTTGACCCTGTAACTTCACTAGTATCAGGCTTAAAAAACAGCTGCATTCTCTCTCAAGTACAGGTCTGGTTTGTAGCGCTGCCGCACAAGAATCAATACGTCTGTAAAAGAAGAAAATACAAACTCAGACCATTATTTTATTACTTTATTATTTTAAAAGAAACGCATGTTTTATTCATTTAGCGATAGATTTTTTTCATTAAGCTGTAGTTTAAATCTTTTAAAGTAACTTACAAAATACTTAAATGTGACTATCTGACCATGTTCTATGATATAATGATCTTTCATCATTTATATTTCTCCTAAGTCCCTCCCCTGGCCTCTACAGCTAAACGAATCATTTACACGAGCCTGGAGCATTGACCAATAGAATTGCGTATCCACAAGAGGGAGCTGTCAATGCATGAGACTACGCCCCAGTCCCCAGCATGCACTATGGGGTTACACACATGTTAGCTTAGCATACCCACCTAGCTTGAATGCTAACTTGACCTGCATTTAATTATTGTCAGTCTGTAAATCACAAGCTAACTGTGGAAGAGGAATAAAAAGGCGATTTATCTTTTGTGTTTTGGAGCTAAGTGGTTAGTGTTCCGCCTTAGCATTAGCATGGGTGTGCTAGCATCACGAGTGTTGGATTCCTGTTTGTTTTAGATGTTTCCCTGCTTGAATGCTGCCGATTTGATTAAAATAAGCAGCTTCTGCAGAACCTGATGAAGACTGAGATGATTCTAAAGTTTGAATCAGATGTGTCTGAGCGGGAACATACCCAAAACATTACTCATCCATTAGCGCTAAGGCTATTTGTGTGCGCGGTATGAGGCGTGGCTTTCAGCTCCTTCCAGAAGGGGGAGCCGTTTTTTCTCTGTTTTTCAACATCTGTCTCATGTAATCCTGATTTTGTTACCATTACACTCTGATTATGATTCAAAAATCATTATTAACTGAGAGAAGATTGTTATTGATGTTAAAATGTGGGAAAATCTTTAGTTAAGCCGAAAATGATCTTCCTTTGTATTTTGATTTTTGCTAATGTGGACTTTGTCACCACGTAGTGTCAGGGTGTAGATGTTTTTCAGTGTTATCAGCTCAGTCCTTTTCTTGATATGTTATTTTTTCTAGATCTGAATCTGCTGGTGTCATTGTTTTTAAAGGAGGCTGCTGTTTTTTGAGCACATCCAACCACTTTTTGCACCAGCATCAGAGCAGTTCCCTTACTGTCTTTAGTGGAAGGTGTCAGAATGCTATCGGCCACATTCCTGTAAAAGAACACTACTGAGACCAGCCCTTTCCTTTAAAGCTTCCTCATTTTATAAAATTAAATGTAAATTAGTAGCTGCAGGCAACAATGAAATATGAAACTCAAAGGAACCCTATAACACCTGTTTTATGGTTTGTTTATCCTGAAATGTTTTGAAGATTTGACTTTTATTGGTGAGTCATCGGCTTGGGCGCCACCAACTGGTGTTGCCATTGACCGCATTGGGTTTTAACACATTTAGAAGCAGCCAATTTCAGCACATAATGTTTTAATATTCTGAAATGGCATGCCCATCTACGGTTTACAGCCAAGGAAATGCACCAGTGATCTTCCTGGGGTATGGTCCCAAAGATTCATCACGTCTATTGAAATTAAAAAAGTGTACTTAAAAAAAAAATCTATTAAGTCAAGCTGAAAGTAGGTCAAAGAAATTGTCTATTAGACCTTGAGGTAAAAAAATAATAGGATAGAAAGAATCAAAGAAGCTGCTAAAAGGGCCTGGAGGAAAGATTGTACTGCCATCAATGGGCTACATAACTAATCCTGTTAATTCAATTGTCAATGTGTGTATTGATTTAATTAAAGTTGACTATAAATCCTCAAGCTAGTGACTAATCCATCAGCTAACGCAACAATCTGCCCCAAAACATTAGGACTTTTCTAAATATATTGTCAGTTAATGTTATTTAACCATAGCAGCTGCTTGCATTTGTTTTACAAATATGGAGAAGAAAGAACATTTTAAGAGTTTTAAATATTTATTCTAGGAAAAATGGGCAAAATGTGGCTCATGGGCCAGAAGCAGTCTTTATATCACCTCTTCCCAATGTTCTCAGATAATAAGAGCTTAAAATAAAAATTAAAACAACTCTATTAATATGTGGAAATGACAGAATCTGTGCTGCTTTTCACCAGTTTTCAGTGAAGAATGTTGTCCATTTTTGGACAATAATAAATGGTAAATGGCCTGCATTTGGTATAGTGCCTTCTAGAGTTCTAGAACCCCCCAAGGTGCTTTACAACACAATCATTCATCAACCCATTCACACACACAGTCACACGCTGGTGATGATGAGCTACAATGTAGCCACAGCTGCCCTGGGGTACACTGACAGAGGTGAGGCTGCCAAGCACAGTCCCTCCAACCACCACCAGCAGAAATGGTGGGTTAAGTGTCTTGCCCAAGGACACAACAGCAGAATTCTCTGCCGGGAGCCAGAATCGATCCTACAACCCTCTGATTACAACCCACTCTACCTCCTGAGCTCCTGCTGCCCCTAGCTTAAAATCACCTTCCCAAGTGTCTGTCTGCTATCAGACCCAGATTAAGAATATAAAGTTCAATAACAATCCTTGAAAACTATGTGTTTTCATTATAAGGTCGTTTTTTATCACAAATGTCAGTTTCAAGGTCTCATTCGCCAAAAATCACTCGTTTGTTATTGTCTGCCTGTGAGATCCAGGTCACAGAGTAGTGGAGAGGCCCAAACCGTCCTCTTCCTAGCAACCTTCACCAGCTCCACCCGTGGGACCCCACGGCGTTCCATGGACAGCCTGCAGATATGATCCCTTCAGCGTGTCTTTGTCAATCCAAGGGCCTCTCATCCGACAGGACATGCCTGAAACACCTCCTCTGGGTGGCTTCCAGAAGGTCACCCTGCAAAGAGAACTCATTTTTGCCTCTCCTCTATGTGATCTTGTTCTTTGCTCTAACACACAAAAGATACATTTGTTCCCCTCCCTCCTCTTCCACAGTTAGCTTAAAGTTTACAGACTGATATTAATTCAGTATGCAGGTTGAGTTGGTATTTAAGCTAGGTCGGTGAGTTTAGCTGATT
>SSNS01000052.1:2587067-2643909 GCA_006937985.1 Aphyosemion australe
TATTTTCCTGTCCTGTCTGGCTCTGATCTTCCTGCTTCTTCTCTCACTCCACAAGAATAAACTGTTTCCTGGCTTCCTCCTGATTCACCTCGAGTTGCTTTTGAACTAAACGGGTCAAATGAATCTACCGGCTGAAAAATAGTGGTGTGCGCGCTGCGCGGCCGCGCGCGTGAGGTGAAATCACCAGCGTGCGGAGCGCGTCAGACACGAATAAAAGATACGATCAAAAGACAGAAGTAACTCAGAAGATTATATGAACGGACATGAACGATCGCGTGTTAATTATATTTTTTGGTGGCGCCACTTTGAGAATGTTACTGTGGCCGTGCAGGACGCAGCTTCAGCAATCAGCATCATCTCCTCTCTGCACAAAAAACCCCACAATGCGCTGAGAGTCCATATAATATAAAACAGGATCTTTTTTCGGGCTTCCTGGGTGTGTAAGTTGAGGGCTTCCAGCTCCCCGTAATTCAAACCCGGCTCCTGGATGAAAACCCGGATGAAAACCCCCCGGACGCCCCGGACAGAGGGTGAAAAGTGGACATGTCCGGGGAAAAGAGGACGTTTGGTCACCCTACTTACCTGTGATGAAGTGATCACTGCAAACTAGCATTTTCCGTTCTGTTTCTGCTCATCCTGCAGCCAGAGATTATGATCCACTAGTCCGCTGTTACCGTAAAACCTGGTATACGTGCGCCTCGAAAAATCGAGTGAGGGCTCACTTTACCGTCGATCTCCGAAAAAAACAAAAACAAAAAACACACCCACGCTGTTAACAGTAGCCCCGGCCAATATTAGAGACCGGCCTGTATTTACCCCCCCTGACAGCCAGACCGGCTAATATAGGAGACCCGGCCGGTAATGGAATACAGGCCAATATTAGAGGATTTACGGTATTTGCACATTAGAGATCTTAAAGGGACTATGTGGACTTCGAAATTTTTATGCTCGCGATTGCCCCCTCAGGCCAAACATGTAACTGCAGCTTCAATAGTAAGCTCGTGCACGAGGCATGCATGCTGTACTCCTGAATGAAAACAACAGCTGAGTCAGTCCTGCTGCTGATGGCTCTTCTAAATTTTCTTTCAAATCTGCCTCCACACAATCAGCAATGTCCAATACAGAATATAATAGAATAGAATAAAATGCGCCTTTGCGCATTTGGAGAGAATGCATCCTAATGCGCAAATTGTGTCCCCTCTTGTAGCGTGTGTTCTGCCTGTCGGGAGGGGCGGGTCAGTGGCGCTGGGGGGGAATATGTTGACTTGGAGACGGACATATTTTTGCAGAAATCTTGGAGATTTCCACTAATAAATGAGCGGTTATAGTACCGGTACTCATCCTACCCTGGAAAAAAGTCCCAGTGCGCTGAGAAGTAAAAATAAGAATAAGACTAATATTAATATCCTGACCAGCACTGACTCTGATGGAGACACGCTAAACAAGCAGCCTAAAATGTTCCTACTATGACATATGTAAGCCCCCGGTTTGCTTTGAAAGCACCCACAACCCTTACCCCACACGTATTTAGTAATAATGTCTTACCTGTCCAGCAACAATGATGCCAACTGCGGGTCTTTTGTCTCAGCATTTTCCACTTCTCAAATGCCGGCCGGACCGATGTTTATTTTCGTTCTTTGTCTTTGGCGACCAGACTCAAGTTTTGCCCTTTTTGTCGCGCTGGAATACACTCTTGGTTTCTTTGTCTTGTTTGGGGTCTGGGCTGGAGCTTCGCTGGTGCTTGAAGCAGCTCTCTTCTTGTTCTTGGCTGAATCAGCTACCAAAACCACCTCTCGCTCTACCGCTAAGCTACAGCTAGCAAACAAACGCTGCGGGCGCGTGAGCGCGCATGACGTCATCACGCATTACGCTGCCTCTGGAGGACACTGGGGAAGCCCTCTTGCTCGACCCGAGCACAATCTTTTCTGTGAGTTTACAGGCCTACAGAGGCAATCACAGTGAAAATGCTAGGGCTCATTCTACAGGACCAGGGCATTGCAGGAGAATGTATGAGGAATAAATTTTAAATTTCTATACTTGTATTGGCTGTTAAACCTCTACATAGTCTCTTTAAATTCATTGTTTTATATCCCAAAATAACACTGTTTATAACAAATCACACACATTATTAGTATTTATATGCATATGGTGTACAATGGTTGTTCAGTTTGTTTCATCTAACCATACTTATTATTTTTTTGCCAAAATAAGCTGATTTCATTTCTGTAAGTAGAGATGCACCAATTCTGGGTTCTGGTGGCCGATTCTGATTCCTGATTTTTGCGTAGCTTCCACCTAGTAGCAATTCTAGTCAATTTATGTTCATGATCGATACCAGAACACATTAAAAAATTGATTGCTTGAAAACCATGATTCTAGACGTAAAAATGTCCACACACAAAGTCTGTTTATGCTAGTGCGAATTAGCGGATTATTTTCACTTCAGATTGGCCGATCTCTGATGATCAAGATGAATGTTAGCTAGTTCCAAACACCGGCACATTTCTGTTTTATTTATCTATTACTAGCAACTGGCTGATTTCTATCAGCAGTCCTTATGGTATGCATACTCAATAAAAAAACAAATTTGGATTAAACCCTAAATTATTAATTAAAATTTCAGAATGCTTGTAAAAGATTTACAAAACATAAAACAGCTGAAATATCTTCATTTAATGTTTATATAAATCTATAAGTAAAGTTAAACTTGAAATCAGTCAGAATCAAATTGTCTATTTAATATTGTTGACAATATTTTTGTTAAAATTAATTCTTTTTCTTTATAAAATTAATTTTAACATTTTTTCAGAGCATAAATTATTATTTTTTTCAGCTTTTTTGTAGAATTTTTTCTCTCAACATGTTCATTCTGAGAAATAATAATAAAATAATCTCGATTTGAGTGGAGAAAGACTATGAATTTCATATTTTTATACATTTCTTATTGTTGTCGGCTTTTCTCTCCTAGGAAATAATGGAGAAGTCATAAAATCCAAGCCTCTTTCTTTGCACTCAACATTCTTTCTAGAGTCGAGCGCAGAAATGTTCTCATCTTTTATGTCGCAAAAAAAGAAAAAAACGTCATCATTTGATCTTATATTTTAGTGTTTTGTTTTTCAAAACCCCTGTTCCAAAACTAGACCACCTGATTAGATTTAGATAAATATATTTTTTTAGCAAGATGAAAATAGTGTACGGTTTTGTGGTTGTGTTTGATTTTAATGATCAAAAGTCACCATGGCGACCAAGCAAAAAGAGGAGAAGCTTCTTTCTATCATCACTGCAGACACGTTAGACCGTCACCACATAAACACGTGTTGGTGATCTGAGTATAGACTGTCCTAATTTATGTCAAACTTTGTGGCAGAATAACACCAAGCAGACACAACTTTGAGGTAGTAGTAACTCATCGTTAAGAAACAAAAATGTTTAATAAAGAGATGTGCTTTGTTTCTCCGCGTTTGCTGCATTTTTACCTTTTTGCATCTTCTGCCAGGTCGGAGAAGCAGCAGAAGAGTCATCAGACAGCGACGGAGAACAAGAAGAGACATCGCACAAGTTGATTCGTAAAGTTTCGACCTCGGGTCAGATACGGGCGAAGGTAGGAATTTAGGATTTTTATTCTTCTACCATAAGTCAGTGGAGAGCTTTGGGAGACATCTTTTCATTTAGTCATGGCAGTTCCTATCACAAGAGAAAGGAGGCAATCAGGGGAGTTTAATTACATTTTCGACACTTATTAAAATATTCACAATTGGAGAGCTTTCCGTGTAATAAAACCTGACTCCTCCAAGTATGAAAAGAAGTATCAAACATAGTTTCCAGATCTAGAAAGTACTCTTACTCAAAGAAAGGAATTAAAAAGTGATGTTATTTTCCATCGAGCACACGCTGACATGCAGATGGAGCTCTGGAGAAGTTTAGTTATTTAAAAGCTAGAATGAATCTGAAGCATTTTGCTGAAGGATGGATGTGTTGACACAAATTTGAAGGTCACCTCATTTGAAGCCTGGCTCATCATCAGTAGAGCTTTCCTGGGAGGTGACCCACTAACTTGTCAGGATCTCTCTAGATGGGTCTTTATTTTTTTTTTTGGTTTAACTTCACCAACAGTTAAAGCAGATGTGATCTGAACTTCTGTCTGCTGATGCCAGCAGATGCCTGATCTGCGTCATTTTCCTCTCTTAGCGTCTCTGTGATGAGTAGTCTCCATATCTCTGACAGGATGTGATCACTCAGTAACAATTTCCTTTCTTATTGGGCTTCTGGTAGCTGCTTATTGGTCTCTGAGCGCTGGTATTGATTGGTTGGTATTAGCCTCTTACTGGCATCCACACACAAACACACACACACACACACACACACACACACACACACACACACATTGAATTCAATAATACCATTAGTATAAAGTCATATGGAGACAGTAGATAGTCAAAACACGATTTTCTTATGATTTATATAATTTTTTTACTTTATTTTTCCTGTTTTGCTAATGATTTAATAACACTATTTTGACTAAATAGCGACTGTGCTATTTAACATAATGTCACAATGACTAATAGTAGGGGTGCACCGATTGCAGTTTTTGGCCGATCACCGATCTTGAGAAAAACCTGACTTGCCGATACCGATTTTATCTTAACTAAAAGCAGATTACGTCAATGTTTCAATTTCCATTTATTGAGAAAACCAGTATGGATACTCATGAAACAACACCAGTTTCAACGTTCTCAATTATAAATGAACATATGTAGCATTGCTGTTTGATTATTTGTTCCTTTAGACTTTAATTTTTCTGACTTTGAAAACAAAACTTTTGTATCTGTTTTGACACACTTGTCCTAAAAAAATATTCTATAGCAATGATTTGCTTTAACATTAACTAGGGCTGCACTGATTGCAGTTTTTGGCCGATGACCAATCTTGAGATAAACCTGGGATCGAGGCCGATAGATCGGTCGGCTAATCTATCGGTGTACCCCTAACTAATAGTAATGCTAACATATCACCATAGATAACAGTAGATCAACAACGCACAAAACAGTCAGCTAGCATCACTTAATTTATGGTTTAGACACACAGCAGTAATAAGGCCTAGAGTGTGTCACATCTAAAACAGTCTGGGCAGAAACGGTCATTCTGACTGACAAAATGTTTTTGCAGATCGCCAAAATGTCCAAATCTTTAACAATCTTACATCGTTATCTTGCCCTGTTGTCTTATCCTGTTGGTTTTGGTTTAATAAATATAATTTTATTTAATAAATTTCAACGTAAAATTATTTCAAATGAAAAGTAGCATGTTATATGCTAGGTGTTTGATTAATTGATCGATTCAAGGAAGTTAAGTGAAGCTACATCAACAAATTTCCACACCGACTCAGACCAAAGAACATGACAGAACCAACACGGGTTGTAATTTAAAGTAAATTTATTACGATTTTCAAAGAATTAGATCAGTTCAGATGTCTACTAGTGTCTGTTTTAGTGTTGCTCAGGTAGTCTTTAATGAGAGATGTTCGATGTATTTAAGGCAAAGAAGTGTGTTCATCTTTTAGTATAGATCTCTCTCTCTCTCTCTCTCTCTCTCTCTCTCTCTCTCTCTCTCTCTCTCTGTATCTTCAGTCATGTGACATAGATTAAGCTAGTCATCAGGATTATATTTAAACTACAATAACTTGAGCTGATTAGTGTGTGTCCTTTAGTGCTGTGATGGTAGGAGTAGTTGTGTGCTTTGGGTAATTTGGCTGTAAACTCTGCATGTTTCAGTTTGTGTGTGTGTGTGTGTGTGTGTGTGTGTGTGTGTGTGTGTGTGTGTGTGTGTGTGTGTGTGTGTGTGTGTTGATTATTACTAAGCAGTATTGGAGCATCACCATCTCTTCTTGAGTATAATTTTCCTGGGCTGATTTTGTCCCCTGCCTGTTGCCGTCCTTGTTAGAGTGGAAGTCTGTTAGCGAACTTGTTAAAGAGGTGCTCCTCCTTATTAAGTGTGACATGACATTACGGCACCATTAGATTAATTCAGTTGTTAGTCGTGAGGCTGTAAATAATTATCCAGATGGTGTGATAGTCCTCAGACGACGGCGTGTGTCATCCCCATTTTGCTCTGCTGGTGTAATTAAATATGTTTGCGTTTACGGGGGAGCGTTGTGATGCGATGGAGCAAATCGGATCTTAAATCACTTTTTACAAAAGCCGAACATTTATTTATTTTTTTCTGAGTTTGGAGGCTGCTCTGTAATCAACACGGATGAGACCTTAAAGATTTACTCATTAGCTCCTTCTGTGGAATGTATCCTTCCATTAACTAAAAAGGAGTTTCAGACTGATGGAAACAAATTGTTTATCTTTTCGTGTTTTGGAGTCTTCCGTCTTTAGCTATATTGGTTAAAATAGGCCTTAATCTATTTCACTTTCTTATTAGTATTGTCACGTTAATTCTCCATTCTGGTCATCATTTATGGTTTGTATCTCCTGCTACTTTGGAAAACGTCTTGATAAATATTTCAAAACACACATCTCATAAATAGTTACCTCGCTAGTACCTTTTATAGAAGTACATCGTAAAACACAGACAAAATTCGCAAAAACGTAACAATTATTATTTACATAACACTGGATTTTTTACGAAATACGTGATAAAATCTTTCCTCCGTTGAAACTCTATAGCTCAGGCAGAGTTATCAGTAAAAACATTCAAAGTTTAAACGCATCGGGAAAAGTTGGACTTTGTGACCTAACTTGCATTCCGGAGACTTTTATGGTTTAAACAGTTACACTTTACGTTTTACGATTTTGAGAACTTTATCAGTGTGATGATGTGTGATCATTACTAAACGTTCTGAAATACATTCAAACTCTTGTAACATTTACAAATTAGACATCAAAACGTTTTTGTCTTCTTTCACCTGCCGTGTCTGTGACTTATTTTGGACTTACAGTTTTTGTTTGAATTCCCTCCAGAGTGCAGACAATGCCCACCCAAGCTTACATTGAGCTCACTTATATCAAAGCTGGAAGTGAAGCATCTTTTTAACTAGTCACATCTCCTGCATTATATACACATAGAAATGTGCAGCAACTAATTGTGACTTTGTTTCTATTTTGTAGGGCTGTCAACTTTAGTCGTTTAGTCGACAAATCGGTCGATGCCGATCTTGGTTGACTGACATTCTCATTGGTCGACCAGTTGCATAATTTTATTTTTTCATCAATAAAGACATTTTCATTTATTTACTCCTTGATATTTATTCCTTGAGAAGCAGTTATATATTACTGTCTTCTAAATACAATTAGCCTATGTTTTATCCCCAACTTTAAATGCTTTAATTTAGGCTCTATTGTGCGTTCATTCTAGCAACTCTAGCCTTCATCAGAGCTCGCCGGTGTTGGTGGCGTCACTTCCGTTTATGATGAAGGCTAGAGTTGCTAGCCGAAACATGTCAGCTTTGAAGGTAAACAACTACCTTATACTGCGTTGTTAGAAAAATAACAAAGTAATGGGTTTAATTTAGGCTATTTTGTAACAGCGCCACAGTTTAGCGCACCACATAGAACACTCTGGAACTGCACGTGTGGCTGGCTGCGCAACGCATGGACGCTGTGTTGCTGTATTCATTCAATTAGAACGCTATTTGTTTGAATCGACAAGATGTCCAAGAAATCTAAATCTTTTCTTCGGCTGCATTTTACAAAAAAAAGACGACAAGACTGGAGTGCAAGCTATGCGGCCTAAAGCTAACTTACCATAGCTCAACGACCAGTATGTGCGTGTGGTGTGGTCAGGTGCGTGATTGTGATTGCCACTTGACCTAGAACAGCACTCCTCACTTTGCACTTAAAAAAATCACATAATTTTCAAAGAATTGTATCAAAACTATAGTTTTATTTGATGTTTTTTCTTTGTTGTTTTATAAATGCTCAATGACAATTGTTTAATAACTGTTCAATCAAAATGCAAAACATTGCATCTTTTTTTTTTAGTCGACTAATCGTTGTGCAGGACTGGACTTTGGTCGACTAAGCATTTCTTTGGTCGACTACAGCCCTACTATTTTGTGCCTGTTTCTCTTAAGTTTGGGTACCTTGGAGATCCCAAAGAGCCACTAGCAGTAGGTCTAACATATTTTTTTGTCTTGGTTCATGTTAGATTTTTATATGATCAAAGTAAAGGCATTTTTTTTTACAAAAGTACATCTCAAATCACCAGTGGACTTGCTTCTAGTGAGCTGTATTGACATTAAGATGTCTCGAAGTCTTACAGTGGCCTGGCCTCTCTACGAAGGCGTGTTTGTCATAAACCACATTGTTGTCTGCTGCAAATCTTCGTAGCGTTTTATCTTCAATCACCCCATAACATTTCCTGTTTGCCCTTTTGCTGAGGTGCTAGTGATCTGTGGGCCGTTGGGTATGAAACCACACATTGGACACAACAGCTATTTTTACAATTGTACCAACATAGAAGAACCAATGGTTGTTGGTTTCTTTAAAGGTCTTTGGTAAAATCTAAATTTGTTGTCAGTATTTCAAGTTTGTTTTAGATTGGCTTTTGTTATATTTTGGTTGAACTCATCTTTTAATTTGATTCAGGGCCAAAGTAGCTACAAAAATTATATGGACATCCATATAAGTCATATGTGTGTTGAAAAAAATTTTTAAAAACTGCAGAAAAATCACTTGCCTCCTATCAACCAGGGCCACCTATAGGCAGATAAGAAGCCTCTTTATTCCTTTTTTTGCATTGTTTATTTTTTTACAAAACGTCCACTTTGAGCAGATAAAAGCCAGACGATGGGGCCCAAGATTCCAGCAGAGCCTTTTCTGCTCACAACACTGAGAGTAATGATGACAGTTTCTAATTTTAGTAGTGTTTATGCATTTATCTAATCACCTACTTGGTTGAAATGGAAAAAGAGAGTGAAGAAAAAGCAAACTTTATCATTGTCTGGGGTCATCCATTTTAACTTTCCACTCTGTGGTTCTTATTAAAAACTGGTAGCTGTGATTTAGTGTTTATTTACTTAGGAGCGCTTTACAGTTCATTGTCACGGTTAATTTTTGACATTTTACGCCCACAAGTTGCTTTTCTAAAGCACAGCAGGAGCCATTTTCTCTTTATTTCATCTCCACTACTTGGTGCGTGATTACAACCTTATCTCAGTCAGAAATCTTTGTCTTTATTCATCAAGCTATTTTGATTAGCTCAATACGCTTTTAGTCAAACACGAAAGTTAAGGCTTACTAAACATCATTGTTCCTGGGGGAATCTAAAAGGAAAAATCAAATCAAAATGTTTTATAAGCTAAGTACTCACATGCACTAATGACCATGGAAGTATTGGATGGTGCTTTATGAGTGGTCGATAATTGTAGATCCCATATTTAGAATATGATGATCATATAATTAATTCATATGCACTTAAGAAAGTCAATGATTGGGGCAGGTGCATTATGACTTGAAAATAAAACCTCCAATTTTTTTCATACTACATGCAAATTTTCAGATTTTAATAATTTTTCTTGTTACTTTTATTTCCTAAACAGAAATTACAAATGACAGAATATATTTCCATTTATGGAACCAAAATGTTTCAGAAGCTAGCGAGGAAGCCAGCAGCTAGCAGCAAAGCTAACCATTCAGGGCCATAGACATGAATACGTAGACGCCCCCTTGGGTGCTGGAGAGCATAACAGCATCGCCACTATATTGGTTCCTCACTCTCCAAACCCAACTGGAGTCAACGCAAAGTGAGCAACTATGCCCGTTTTTTTACAAACTATGGTTGTAACAACTGGCGTACCATTGAAAACAGATCACGTGGGACTTTTCTGGGACTTCCCTAGCCTACCTGTTATTGAATGGAGACCCATCCAAGATGGCGACCAGCCACTACGGCAGCTCAAATAGGCAGCTCTAGTTCACGAGGCGTCTACGTATATATGTCTGTGGGGGTAGCTGGTTTCAGCGGAATCAGCTCGGTGTGCTCACGGTGCTCTAATGGCAAGATGAGTGGAAACATGGCAGTGGATGATTTGGTGACTTCAACTTCTTTCTGACAAAATCTTCTAAATGTTAAGGTGTTTTTTTTGTCGGAAAACATTCATGTGGACCACTTCAGTCAAACCCTGTATGCATTATAAGAGACGTGCAGGCTGACCTTCAGAGCTACGGAAGCCCAAGGAGGACCAAAATATCCTGATTTTACCCACATTAAATCTTCATAAACAACAAAATCAAATTAATCGATTAAATAGATTTATCGCCCAGTCCTATCAATGGTATTATTACCTTATATGGATTTTTTTCTGCCCAAGTAGTGAGACCACACCATGTTCACTCTATACTGTGTAGTGGACTGCAATCCTCCCGTTTTAGTATTTTGAATGCCACTTTGTCATAAACAAGTGTAACTTCAGTTAATGAAGTCATTAATTATTATTTCCTAATTATAAAATGAATGTTTTTAGCTTTTTAGTATGAGTGCAAAAATAAGCTATTTTAATATTTAGATGAGCTTGTGTTAAATATAAATTTAGCTTCAGCTCACATTATCCTAATGCACCACTTTACACCTGGGAAATCTAGAAACTGATTGTCCTCTGCCTTTTGTTATGAGTGGAAATCACAATTATCTGAGGCTGTTAGCGTTAGCATGCTCTCTGGGCTCACTTTGCAGTGGATTATGGTCTATTTTGATTGATGTAGTGTAAAGCCTCTTTTATTTCACCACATGAGGAGTTTTTAGCATCAATCAGAAATTACAGTTAAGATTCCTGCCGCTAAAGAATGGGTGACTCACCACGTCTTGCACTATAGTGGTTGAGTTTCATTTATTATAAAAAGCAACACACGTCAATAAACAGTATTGTCATGTGTTGAGGGAGGGTGCTTTTTGTTAAAAGTTTCCCAATATTTTTTCAGATCTGTGACTTTTCTGGTAATTTTATCTGAATTTTTACTTATACTTTCACTTTCATCCACTCAAAAAATAAAATAAAAGCATCTCAGTCACCCACACAATCATTTACATACAGCCGATTCAGTAGAAATCATGTCAAACAGTCTTTTTGGTTTATGAATGCTGAAAACAAACGTTATCACTCTTGATTTTGAGGGATTTATGACTCTACGACAGTCTGTCAAAGGAAACCTTTGGTTTTAGTATTGTTTTGAAAATTGATCACAATTATTATGAACCTTTTTGATCTTGAGATTGAATTTTGATGTTGACATCATGAATCAGAGTTAACATTAATGCTCAAATGTCACTATTGGGTAGATAGTTTGACTCTTGGGAGGACATCATTGGCTTTTTTAGTTGTTTGACAATAAAAGTCCTATTTCCTTTAAATATGTACCATTAACCAACAGGTCAACCACTTAGTAAAGCTCTCACATTTTATATTATTACTGTACATTTTATTTGATTTTTTTGTTGTTAGTGTGAATATTAAAGTGGTAAAAATGTACATTAGGTTTAATTTTCCTGAGTCACCCACTAAACGAAGCAAAAACCGGTTCAAAGCTTTACATTTAGATAGCAAATCTCAAGGAAATTTATGTTATTTTTTAAAATACTGTGTCTTTTGGTAAGTGAAAGTGTTATTAGTGGGATGGTGCCCTTCGAGGTGGCCATAATGAGAATCTAATGGGCTCAGAGGGACCTGGTCTACATTTAGTGTTGGACGGTTCTGGCCTTTATGCAATAAGGGACACCTCAAACGCCATTAAACCTTTTAATATGCAATTTTAATAATGTTAATTTCTCTGAGTCATCTGTGTCTCCCACAGCTTCGAGCTGGTGTCAAAGGAAAACACTCGGTGAGGGACTGACATTTCCTAAATAGCTTCAACAGCTGTAGCTGATGAGCTAAATACTAATCTGCTGCTCTTTTAGGTTTCCTTTTTGCACTTCCTGCTGTTCCTGTCTCTCTCGAAGATACTTCCTTCAAATAAAAGAGAACGTTTTAATTGGGAAACAGAAATTATCTGCATTTAGTAGCAATGAGCTATAAATAGCTATAAGAAATGAAGTTAAATGGGAGCATCTAAAAAAGATTATGTGAATTATTTGAATTCTGGATCCAAAATTGTTAAATTAGCTAAGTTTGCAAGAATAGCTAGCTAGCTTACTTACTAGCTAAAGTTGTGTATGCTAGAGGAAAACAAAAGAACAAGTTAGCTAGGTAACTACTTGGTCTTTTGTTTTCCTCTAGCATACATGATTTTAGTACAAATTTGCTAACATCTATTTAAAAAGAAAAAAAGCAGAAATGTAATTTAAAGGTTGAATATGGAACAAAAACACCAAAGCGACATCTAGCGTGTGGAGGTTGTAGTTGCAACCATAGACATGAATACGTAGATGCCCCATTGGGCGCTGGAGAGCGTAACAGTGTTGCCGCCATTTTGGATGGGTCCCTCACTCTCCTAAGTCAATGCAGAGTGAGCAACTATGGCCGTGTTTGTGCAGCCTACAGTTGCAACAACTAGCTAAATATTGAAAACAGATCACGTGGGATTACTATTGACTTTTCTAGCCTACCTGATGGGATTTAACATTTTTATTTATTTTGTTTAATTATATTTATATTTGAATTATCATGCCATACCATGTGTCTGATTTTGTGAAAAAGCTTGATAAAATGTGTTTTTTAGCTGGATAAGCACCATCCTCAGTAGAAATGAATGCACTGGGGCGAATGAAGACCCAACTAAGATGACGGCCGGCCACTACGCATCTCCTATAGACAGTGCCAGTCCACGAGGCGTCTACGTAAATATGTCTGTGGTTGCAACAGCAGCTTACCTATCCATGAGAATAATTGCCATATCTGCGTGTGTTTTGATGTTGTGAAAAATCTTTTTTGGGTCCATCTGTTGTAGGCTTCACCTAAACTCACTCTGGTTTTAGATCTTTTATGGTCGCTCCTCTTCTGAGAAGGATAACAACATCTTCTGCGCTCAGAAGCAGCTGCTTGACTTGTCGAGTCCGCCATTTTCCACAGTGCCAGCCTCGCTGTGCTGAGCGGACTGTTTACCATATTTGGCAACCTGCAACAGTGCCCTCTACTGGATGGTAGATGTAAACATAAACCCAGTGTCATGAATGTCAAAATAAATATTTGATTATTTTTTAACTAAAATATTGCTTTTTAAGGAAATATTATACCTTCATTCTGCACACCTCTAAGTGCACAGTGGATGTATTATTATTTTTTAAATATAGCTTTTTATTAAATTGTTCAATATTCAACCTTAATACTGAATGATCTGAGTTCTTTAGTTAAATCGGGTGTAGCTAAGTTTTAAGACTGCTTTGGACTTTTTTTCTGGGTTTAAAAAGAATCGTAGAAGCAGAAGGCTGTGTGAAACACTAGAGGAAGAATTAAACTTTTAGGAAACAGAGACGTGAAACAAAATGTGAGAAACAACCGTTTCTGCTTTTAGCGGCTTTTTTCTTTTGCTTCGTCGGTTATTTCTGAAGATGCGTCAGCTGCATCATGTGCTATAGCTTTCATAACTTAGTGGGCTTTCAGGCTTTTCATTTGTCTGATTTTAATTCTTTTATCCCCTCTTTCTCGGTCCCTCTCTACCTTCAGGCTTTCATTACATAAGGTTTCACACTCCTCTTTTCCCCCCCACCCTTCTCTCTTCCACCTCCTCATCCTGGTGGAATTGCTCTCATCCTTTAATATATGGAAACATAAAGGATCACGACAGAGAATCGGGCTAAAGAGCTACTGTGATTTCTGGTTGCTTTGAGTATTCTGATCATGTGGACCGTTTCCTTCATAGTGCCAGTTTAAATAGGAAACAGGGTGCTCACAAATGTTTCTTTCCTCCTCCAGATTCACTCCTACAATTCCTTCCACCTACTTGTTTTTATAATATACTTTCCGGCTTTCTAATATCTTTATGTAATCGTATTTTTTAAGCTGTGAAGAAATAGTAAAGGCACTCTCTCCTTGGGAACCATTCTCCATCTAAAATAGCAGCTTCAGATTGTGTAACCAGTCATATTTCTGGCACTTTGAGTGGTCACCAACAGGTAACACCTTTTTTTGTTTTTTTTCTTATTTTCCGTTTTCCGGTGGATTTCCTGAACGATGCTTTGTTGGTATAAAAAACCCACCATGTTCTTTTTTATCTGCATCTCACTCCTAGTGTAGAAATCTGTGTGGGTGTTCGCTGCAATGAAGATGAGGACAAATTATAGATGTGTGTGTGTATGTGTGTGTGTGTGTGTGTGTGTGTGTAGGGAGCATTGCTTACTGAGAAGGGCTTAAGGAGAGTGCACAAGTGTGTGGGACGGCCACTTTTGTGTGCGCTTTGATTCATGCCCTCGGCTTGATGTGATACAGCTGCAGGAGTGTGTAGGTCAATACCAGTGACAGAGAGATGGAAAAAGATGAGGAGAAAGGGATGAAGATGGACTAAAGGGGAGAAAGCGGAAGAGAGATAGAGAGCGACCGAGTTAAATCGGAAAGTAGCTGAGAGACAGATCTAGAGTCGGTTATATAAGAAATGTGCACAACAAACCAGCAGGCTCCGATACCTATATTTACCATCCCAACATGTTGGCAGGACTGGTGAAGAGGCGTTTGGACTATTTAAGATGTGATATTCAGGCTCTAGTACAAAAGCTTGCACAGAAACACATTGTATGCTTTAAAGACTCAACAAACATGATCACTGCATTTTCTACACCAGCCTAGGGGTGGGCGATATGGCCCAAACATAAAATCATGATATATTCTGACGATAACGATAAATATGATGATTTAACAAAGTACAAACAAAGACATTTATTGTTATTGATTTATTAATACTACGGCAGTAGTACTTTAGCCCTGTGTACCCTTTTGTTGTCTACGTTTACAAAAGGTGAGGACGAGCGGGAAAGAGAACGTCGTGGATGGTGTTTGTTTACGTCTAGAATTCAATACATTTTACAGAAACCAGACAGGTATAATAATAAAATAAAAAAACTTACTTTCTTTACAATTATTATGTAATCTAGTACAATTTAAATACGCAAGGCTGTTTTGAGAATGTAAGTACTGCAGCAGCAAGACTAAAATGTTAGAGAAGTTCTCCTGACCAGTGATCATAACCATGGCACTCTGATAATCAGTGACCAATTCATAACCATCTGATCTGGCATCAGTTTGAAAAGCAGCCTAGTATTAAATGTATGGTGGTTACCGTTAGCCAGTTGAGGTGGCTCGAGCATCTATTTAGGACGCCTCCCTGGTGAGGTTCTCCAGGCACGTCCAATCGGGAGTATACCTAAAGGAAGACCCAGGACACGCTGGAGGGACTACGTCTCTCTGCTGGCAAGGGAACGCCTTGGCATTCCCCCGAGGGAGCTGGCCCAAGTGGCTGGGGAGAGGGAAGTCTGGGCCTCTCTGCTCAGGCTGCTGCCCCCACAACCCGACCCTGGATAAGCGGAGGAAAGTAGATCGATGGATGGTTACCGAGGCCCATATGATTCAACAAAATACAAAAACTGCAACGCAACAACTTTATAAACTGGCTTTTAACTCAGGGGTTAGCTGTAACAATTTTTTACTTGATTTTACATATCGGTGTTATAATCTCTTGAATTTATGTACTTTATATTCAGGATTCTTATTATGGGGGGAGCTAAGGGGAGGCCAGCTCCCCTAAAAGGGTGATGGGCTCCTCCGAAAGCCGTCAACTGACACAGCAAGGGGGAGCCCTAAATTCACCCCTCCCTCCGTTCGCTGTCGTGGAGACCCATGGATCAGATGGGGAGCTCCCCCAGAGGCCAGTGTGTAATTCAAACAGACATTAAAGTGACCTAGAATGCAGTTAATCAACAATCTAAAACAGCTTTGAGCCTCTAAAAAGCATCAGAAATGTTCTTTTGGCTTTCATCTGTCCCAGGAGCCCTGATACAGGCCATTCTAAACCCCCTAAACCAGCCTTGCTGTGAAAAGAGCTGTTGACCCCTCCCACAAGGCCATCATATGATAATGAGCTGCTTGCTGATTGGTTGGTTTCCCCAGAAGGCCTCAGACACTGGAGACATGCAGGTTTGAGGAGGCGTGGCTCCCCCTTATGACGTGTTAAGGAAGGTTTTCTCAGATCAGAACTTTTTCTCTCGCCTTTTTCAACTTTCTAATTTACATAAAAAGTAGGTCACACACGGCTTTGACTTTTTGGTATGCTACTGTTGACCACCCAAGCTGTCTTATTCAACAACAACAAGGAAAATGTTGGTTTGCATTCTAGGTCCTCTTTAAGGTTGAGTTGAGTTGAACTTTACCTACAACAAAAGTAAAAATGAAACAGATGCTCCCAAAAAAGTGGTGTTCGACAGGTGTTATTCCCAACAGAGTTAGTTTTCCCTGCAACAGGAATGTACTTTTGTTTCACAGCTGACAGAATTTTATAGTGATGAGCAACAACCAGAGCCAAAATACCGTTTTTATAGGACGTCTGGATATGAAAACAGAGCCGTTTACTTGTTGAGAACGCAGTTTATAGAGCGTTAAATTAGATACGAGTGGAGTTGACACAGACATGATTATCCTGTTATTAGAGAAAGGTTCTTGGCTAGTTGAGCAAATAACATGATACCACAAGAAATGAATCGTAACTACAAACTGAACAATAAAGTTTCGACACTCATCTTTCGTGAAAGCAAAACTAATTCTGTCTGGGATTTTTACTACCTTGGCATGACACCTTCCAAGCACAACTTCCATTTTTTTGTATTTCCATTTTATTATTTCTTCCATTGAAGGTAAAGTTGTTGCTTTTGTATTTCTTTGAACCTCGTGTGCCACCGTAGCAGGTGTGGTTCCCAGTCGTTTCATGTAAATAACTGAGATTTTGCAGTTAATAAGTTGTAGCAGTCATTAAAGTTACCACATAAGAAACACTAATAGATGTACCCGGTAAATTTTATTTATCACTTCCTCTTGACGTTAAAAATAAATAAAGGAATTTCTGCTTTTCTGCAGCTGACTGAGGCATTATACTGTAGGTGAAGTTACCAACAGATCTTTATATGCTTTAGTCAAATCTCCGTTGTTTTCCACAGTGGGATTGCTAGCCTCTCAGAGGGTTGCACTGTGGAGTAATTTTAACAGCTCAATAGTGGCGCTTTCTTTGTGTGAGCTGGTTCAACGAAACAAAAATCTGCTCTCAGAGATAAAGGTTATCACGGCGGCTGTTATCAGTTTGCTTTCGTTAAGCCAGCTTTACTTCTTCAGGGTCCTACACGTCAGTGAAAATAAGTGTTTGATGCACCTTGCTATGAGAAATAAGCTACACTGTTTTAGCAAATTATAAAGGAGGGATAGACAATTGTAGTACAATTGCATCTGTGAAAGTACTTCAGTATTGGAGCTTGTATTTTATATGGTATTTATCAAACAGCAGCTGTTATAATCCACATCTGAGTGTTTATTATGATCTGCTCCAGTTAAATACTGTAAATCCACTTGTACAGGCTCATCTGTGTCTACATGACTCAAAACATTCAGAGTCAAGATACTGAATCGTTTATGTCTGTTGTTGATCTGTTTATCAACTGGAGTCCTCTAAATGTTTCCATACCTGTTTGACACTAGGGTTGCTGGAAATGTGGCACCGTTTAGCCCTCAGTGGAGGTTATTGGTAGTCAAAGAAAGCAGGAAGTCCTTGGATGTGTTGCTTTAAGGTAAAAAACAATAACAAGTCATGAGAAGGCTTTAAAGAGCAACTTGGACTTGGTCAGAAACAGCTGTTTAAATGTGCTATACAAATAAAATTGACCTTGGAGTTCTTGGAGTTGGTAGTTTAATTCTTAAACCCCAGAATAAGTGGTAATGACATCCTAATAATTTTCTTAACCAAAATACCAATGGAGTGGTTATTTTTTGCTATTGAACTTCAGTTATGTGCTGAAAAGGTTTAAAACTGAGAAGAAATTATAGATGATGAAAAAGAAGCTATAATTGTTATTTTTTAACTTTCTGTTGCCACGACCCCTATGTGGAGCTCTCATGTCTCTCTTTCGTGTTAAAGTCATACTTTGTAACTTTTTCATATTTTAAAATCATTTTCCTGAGCCAGTATGTGCTAAAATGACCCTTTACAGGGTTAATGAAATGTCACTCAGTCCCCCACCGCCCTCTGTGGCCAGAATACCGCACTTGCAACTTCAGAGTGCCGGTCCGGTCCCTGCTGGACTTAGTAAATTGAGCTGACATGCCTGGTGCTGCAGTCTGCTTCCAGCATGTTTCCTGCATGTTTTAGATCATGAACACAGCTGATTTGTTTGATTTAGTGATGAGCCGCTCCTGTAGACACTAATGAAGGCTGAGGAGACATTTCAGCAGTTAGATTAAGGTGATAAAAACACGAGCACACAGCGAGGAGATAAGACTCACTTTTGCTTTCACTAACAGACTCTAGGGCATGCTAAAAGCAAGCCAAAACTGCAATGTCTCCCTCTAACTGCATCTTTTTGGTCATTTGTTGTGATGGTCACATGTGTTAGTACAAACCAAGTCACATGAAAAAGGGGATTTTAGGTTTCAACTAATCTTGCAGAAGCGAGTGGTTTTGAGGTTGCATTGGGCGGAAGCAGGGGGCTAAGATAAACAGTCCTGGCTTTGCAAGAAGATGGTTGGGTGCAACTGAGGTAGCTAACAAATTTAAGGCTGGAGAACATGAAACTAAAGAAAAGGAAGGAAAATTAGATATATGAAAAGATTTCTAAATTGTCACAAAAAACAAGGCGTGCCACTGTGAGTGACACTATGGGAGGTGGTGGGTGGGATTGTATGCAGATTTTGCGGGAGCAGACAGATTTAAAAGAGAAAGACAGGAGGAGCGAGCTGAATTGGTCAGCTTTAGCCCACGCGGGGCTCTACACCAGACCGTCTTTGAAATTAGGGGAAAACGAGGATGCATTTGAGAAAGCTTTTAGAGTATCCTTCGATTTTGGACAGCCTTGTTGCTTTGCTGTGACGTAATTAGCCATACTCGGAAAGATGCAGCCCCTGAATTTGCAAACAGCTGTGGATTTGTTTTAAAGGTGTGGAATACTGAAAAAACATTTTTAAATTATTATTTCTGATTCTAATCGGTCAGTTTTTCATGCAGGCTGGACATGAAACTAGTCTCCTCCACCTATCTCCTGCATTAGCTTCTGATAGAAAATAGATGGTGAAACTCTAGGATTAGAAAATCCTGACAGATCTACGTCACACTGTCACTTAACATTCATGGACTCACCCATCTTGACTCACGACGGGGAAGGCTGTTGTTGGTTTAGCGTCCAGGAAGCATCAGAGAACATTTTGGCTAGTAGAAGCTAACTGTTAGCATTAGCAACTCCACCACACGGCAGAACTCCTCCAGGCTTGTGTTATTTGTGGAGATAGAGTTGTGTCGATGTTAGCCAATCAGAGGTGAGATGTCCAAAAATCAGGAAGTAAGACTCCAGATCTTGTAGTCTGAAGCTCTGCTCTGATGTGGCTCACTTCTAGTTCCTGAAAATGGTGCACCGGAGCTTTGTTTCCCCAGAGTATGACTTACGAGGCATTCATTCCTACTAGAGACCGCTGCAAATGTATTAATTAAACGAGTGTTTCACACCTTTATGGTGACCATTATGAATTGAGTTGAATTCAAAAGCTAGTCTCCATCCGGAGATTACTTTCTGAAAGCTTCACTGAAACTTGACTGGTAAAACTCATTTGGTGCTCCATGTCACCAAAAACAAAATAAAATTCTGCACAGTTTTTCTTCCTTCCTCCTCCAGCTTCTCCTCTTCTCCCATCAGTCATCCTCTAATACACCTTTGTGCTCTACACCCGCATTAGTCTGCCGTAGGTCATTAAAGAACGAGAGTGAGTGAGTGTGTTTGAGTGTGACACAACAAAAACAAAGCTGCTGGTGACTTCTCTAGAGTGACTGTCTGACAAAGTCACGCTCACTTTAGAAAGGTGCTAATGATGAGGAGCCTGCTTGGTGTAGTTTGGTGAAATGTGAGCTCTAATCAGCAGCCGCTGTGTGTTTGGGTTGCTTCTAATGTGCTACATGTGTTATTAATCAGTGAGCGTGTGCTTGTATGGTGTAGATCCACCAGAGCTCACTGTCAGACACGCAAAAAACCCAACTAGAGGCAACGTGCGTGTCACAATTCTATTTTAGTTTGGACTTTCAGTTTTATTTGTTTATTCCTACAAGCCAACAAGATATTGGACCACTTTAAAAAACATGACGTTTATATGTTGTTGTTGACTTTTGGAGACAATCTTGCTTCAAACCTTTTGCAGGACTTAAACCTTTCTAACAACTCAGTTTTTAGCTAAATCTATTTTTATAATTGATGCTCAGCTCCTAACCACATGCAGACTGTTGGAGGTTTGATTATTTTCAGTGGTTTAAGTGTTAACTAGCCGTGTCAGATAAGTGTGTCAGTGATGTTCTATATGAACTATAACCTCCATAGGGACTCATGTGTTTCATGCAAACAGAAAAGCAGAGGAACGCCGTCACCTTGACCTTGCAGGACCTATTTGTTGCAAGACTTCACCAAACAAACGGAAGTGATCAGAATGGAAATCGAAAGACTTTCTGAATAAAAACCTGCGGTATAAGTAGAACTGTTTTTCGGTTCAGATGTGTTTTTGTCTTGAGCTGCATTTCCGTGAGCGTGCGTGGTGTGAACATCGGGCTTTTACTGTTTCTATTAACGAGGCTCAGAGGCCACAGCGTTTCCTCTGATGCTCTGCTGCTGTTACACGCTGTTCCAACGGGGTGTTTCCTTAAAGGAAGACAAAAACAGAACATGCGTTTACGTCCTACTTTGTGTTTCTTCTTTCTTAACTTCCCCCTTTTTTGTGTTTCATTCTTTACAGTTAGGGACACCTCATTGCATAGCTTTCTTTTTTTTTATAGCTCCACTATCTCTTCATCTTTCTTTTGCTCTCTGTGACCAAAAATAGACTCTCTCTCTCTCTGGGTTTTGTCGGCCTCTCTTGAATCCCCTTCAACAGGAAGCAAGAGACAGTCACCGCAACCCACACATGCAGAAATACAAACACACACACACACACGAACATGCCGCATCTGCAATCCTGCTGGCCTCAGGAATCAGATGTAATTTTCTGATTTAGTTTATTCGTTTTGACTGCAGCGTGCAAAACTTGCTTTCATATCTGTGTGTGTGTGTGTGTGTGTGTGTGTGTGTGTGTGTGTGTGTGTGTGTGTGTGTGTGTGTGTGTGTGTGTGTGTGTGTGTGTGTGTGTGTGTGTGTGTGTGTGTGTGTTTAAGTGCACATGCATGTGTTGTCACACGCCCTGACTCAAGGCACCACATGGAGAGTTACAGTCTGATTCAGCAGCAAGAAAAAAACGTCATCTGCTGATGACAGTTGAGCGCTCTTCGTGTGTGTGTGTGTGTGTGTGTGTGTGTGTGTGTGTGTGTGTGTGTGTGTGTGTGTGTTCATTAGACGCTTCCACTGGTTGATTTCTCCACAGTTGCATTAATTATTTTAACTTCTTCCTTTTCGTAACTTCTGTGTGAAGCTAAACGCTACGAAGCGCTAACGACCCACATTTATTCATTCCTCCCTCCCAGCTCAGAAACCATGACTTACTTTAGTTTTTAGTGTTTTTATACGCTCTTGTTGGTGTTGCGCAGAAGGTTGTAGAAGGTTAATCTTTCTCCTTTATGGTTAAAGATTTAACATATTGATTGGTTGACTTTTGCCGTTTTTTAACTCAGATTTTCATCTTCACGCCCCTGGGAGGACTTGTTGTAGATCTCAGAGGATGCTGGAGACCTGAAAACTCAATGAGCTTGTTTTGGGATTTCAACATTGCTGAGCAGCAAATATTAAAACTAGAAAGTTTTTGAAGAAAATTTTAAGCAGCTTACCTCAAAAAATAAAAAAAATAAAAATGGAGGCATTTTTTGTGAATTACTTTGAAAAGTAACAACACCCCTAACCAGACAGAGCGGGTCGATATGATGTGAGTTGTTGGGGTACACACATCCGTTTGGCCACATTAACACCCTTTACATGGCAGGACCTCATAAATAAATCTGGGTACCCAATAAATAAAGGCTTTTTTCTTATGAGTGACTTAACAAGGGCTCCTCAAAACTACATGTAAACTAATACCACACCTTCCCAGCCAGAGTGGGTTTATTTGATGTATGATTTGTTGGAGTACTCGCTTTTGTCCGGCTGCATTAAGTTTTTGATTATCAACAATGAGACGTGTTTAGAGGTCAATAAGAGAACCCTTACTGGACATTTTTACTAGTCTGTGAACTCACCATGAATGAGTGCTTACTATTTCTAGCCAATAGCAGATCTTTTATGTGGAAGTTTTTATATGCAAAATCTTGATTTTCCATCCATTCTCTTCCACTTTTCCGGAGTCAGGTTGCAGGGGCAGCAGCCTAAGGAGGGAAGCCCAGACTTCCCTCTCCCCAGCCACTTGGGCCAGCTCTTCTGGGGGAATCCCAAAGCATTCCCTGGCCAAACGAGAGACATAGTCCCTCCAGTAGGTCCTGGGTGTCCCTTTTGGTCTCCTCCTGGTTGGATGTGCCAGGAAAACCTCACCAGGGAGGCATCCTAACTAGATGCCCGAGCCACCTCAACTGGCTCCTCTCGATGTGGAGGAGCAGCGGATCTACTCTGAGCCCCTCCCGGATGACCGAACGTCTCACCCTATCTCTAAGGGAGAGCCCAGACACCCTAAGGAGAAAACTCATTTCGGCCGCTTGTTTCCACGATCTCGTTCTTTCGGTCACTACCCAAAGCTCGTGACCATAGGTGAGTGTAGGAACGTAGATCGGCCGGTAAATCAAGAGCATCACCTTCCGGCTCAGCTCTCTCTTCACCACAGCAGACCGATACAGCGCCCGCATCACTGCAGACGCAGCACCAATCCGCCTATCGATCTCCTGATCCATCTTTCCCTCAGTCGTGAACGAGATCCTGAGAAGGCATTCTACCCTGTTCCGACTCAAGACCATGTTCTCGGATTTAGACGAGCTGATGAAAATCTTGATTTTCAAATTAGAATAAAAAATGTTTATCACAGTTCTTTGAAATCAGTAACGGCCAGTCAGAGCTGTACAAAAACAGAAAGTTGGTATCGGCCCTTAGAACCACAATCTGTGTGTGTCTATGGGAAATGTTCAAAGAAGATTTAAAATTTGCTTCAAAATTTCTAAGTTCTTCAAAATAAACACTAAACCATTGATCAGGGCTTTCCTTAGATTCTGGAGCTGCACCAGGGTTCTCCTTCCTTATCCAGGCTCTCATTGGTTCCTTTTCATTGACAGCTTTTGAAACCTCTTTGCTAAGGGACGACTTGAATTTCCCCTTAAACACAAAAATAGAATTTAGGTCAGAAAGTAGCACATCTCTAGCCAGAAAACACTTCATTCATTGGGTAAAGCATTGGTGCTCACTTAATAAACGATACAGAAACCCCGGTCCCAAAAGTCCAGAGGCGTTCTGTCTTCCTGGAAACGTTCTGATTGAACGTGTAGGATGACTGAGAATGAGAGTCAGTGTGACACTTCTGGAAGGATGTGGCTTCCCTTGTAGACACGACACATCCCATATTTACACCCTTGTGTGTTTTGCTTGAGCAATTCAGATCATTGTGAAAGATGAAACGTGATTGGTACGACTGATTCATTAATAGACGGCCTGGTTAAGTAGATGAAAGATTATAGATGTGACAGGAAGGACACGTTTCCTCATTCTGCCTCTACTGAGGACGGCTACTTCCCTGGTGACTTTTATTCATTTTCTTACCTTTGTCTCACACAACCTGGCTGCTTTTAACAGGCTGTGCTTCATTGTGTCTCAGCTGTTCAGAAACACAGCGGTTTCACAGAAGCTTGTGTATTATGACTGAAAAAGCATTGAGAAAGGCATGAAAACCTTCAGTCTTCATCTCTAACCGAATCAAATCATAATACATTTTTAGACAATTGTACTATAATTTCAGAGCCATGCTCAGAAACAACCGGATAGTTTTACTTAACCCTAACCCAATTGGTAACTTTCATCTAAACCACTTGCAATCTTGGGTAAAGGTTATGCTTTTTGCTTTAGTAAAACAACAGTGATGAGTAATTTAGTCAGGTTTTAGCCCGTTAGCTTTGTGTGTGTTCATTAGCTAAATAAACCACTGGATGGATTTTAATGAAACTCACAGAAAGTGTTTAATGGACTTTAAGTGATTAACTTTTTGAGTGACCCAATTCAAGATGGCCACAACAGCTAAGCAACCTCAGTCAATGCAAAAGATGCTAAAACTTTGTCATTTGTAAGAATATTGAGCCAAAATTTAATAAAGTAATGCTAAATGCCATCCCCAATACATAACCCTAATACTAATTGTTCATAACATTATGTCTAAGTTAATTAGCTGCTTCATGGCAAGAGGTGCTAGTAACACTCGTGTCTTGCCACAGCGGGAAATTAACCACTAACCATTAACTCACTGTTAAGTTATTGTAACAGGCTAAAGCTAGAAATAATCACTAAGTCAGCTCATCTTTAGCATCACTTGCTTTATTTTTATAAATAAACTAGGGGTGAGACTCGATTAAAAAAAATTTATCTAATTAATTAGAGGCTTTGTAATTAATTAATCTTGATTAATCGCATTTTTTAAAGAAAATTTGCCCCGAAAGCAATTTTTTTAAATTAAAAATAATGAGACAGAGAATCAAACAATACTCATTGACATTATTATTGTAAACTAGGGGTGGGAATTTAATACGTTAATTATGATTAATTAACGCATTTTTTAACACGTTATTTTTTTCTAATTAATTAATCATAATTAATGCGTTAAATTCCCACCCCTAAAATAAACACAAAATAATCAGGCTCAGAGTGTGTCACATTTAAAATGGTCCAGGAGGAAACAGTTCTTTGTTCTAAATCTATAAATCTAATAAAATGCGACAATTCTACGATCTCTCTGTTCTAGCTGATGGTCAACACGTTCAAATCACACATGGCTAATTTACCTTTAACTTCCTTTGCCCACTATTTATCAGTTAAAAAAATAACAGTCAAACTTTTGTTTTGAAGTTAAAGCTGTTATAGCGAATCTGCAAACAAGCTAGGTTTTAACGCAAATGCAGTCACAGAATACTCACCCGTCGGGTATCTTCACTGGATTTGTATTTTTTAATCTCCACAATATATTTATAGCTATATTGCTATGGCAGCTTTAACATTTCACATAGTAGTGAAAGTGGCGTGTTTTCTTATATAATGAAATTCATTACCCTTTCTACAGGACAGTACAGTTCTGAACAGTAGGCATATGATACAGCTACGGGAATGGCAGCAAAAGAAGAGTTGACAGGAAAACACGCTCAAATCTAATAAAAAATATCTATTCACATGGCGGGGATTCACATCTAATCAGTTCTTAGTATTGTAAGCAATAGGGCTGGGCGATAAATCGAAAATTTATCGTTATCGAAATTTTTGACTAACTGATATCATTTTTCCCATGTCAATAAATTTGATAATAAAAGAAATAAAAAGATGTGTGTAGGTTGGTGACGTTCATGTCCCTTTAAGAAGCTGTACCACCTCGAGTCACATGACGACGTGACTCAACGTAATACATGTGACAGCCCCATTTAGTGGACAACTTGTGTTTTTGTGCATACATACGGCGTAGTTATCGTCCATTTATCATTAGCGAGGCGAACTCCTCAATATATCGTGATATTGGTTTTAGGCTGTATCGCCCAGCCCTAGTAAGCAAGCAATATTACTATTTTGTGATATTTTTGTATACCTTGATGTACCTTAATCTATGCTAGCATTTCAAATTTTGATGTCAGAAGTAGTGTTGTCAAAAGAACCGGTACTTCGGTACCGACCCGGTACTACAAAAATGTAAACGTCACGGTACCAAGATTTCGTAGGTACCGGTAGTACCGAGGACCCGTCTAAACCCAGATCCTTGATGCGCATGATTCGCGCATTCACTGGGCGCGTGCAGTTTTCTTATATACAGCACTGATTCACAAAAGATGTCATCTCAAGGCACCTTACAGGAAAATTTATGTTTTTATTGGTAAATTTAGTCTAAATTAAATTTTTCTTTGGTACCGAAATTGGTACCGAGAACCGTAGATTTTAACTGGTACCGGTACCGAATGCTGAAATTTTGGTACCGTGACAACACTAGTCAGAAGGCTGAGATAAATTATACAAAAGTTTTGATGCACTGATCAAAGATGCCATGTTTTTAAAAAGTTAGATTTTTTTTAACATCTTATGAATCCCCTAAAAGGTGTGTAACAGGAAGTAACATTATGGTTAGCTTGGTCTTTAAATGACTTGTACTGAAACATAAATTTGTCCTTTAATTTCCATGACAACAGTTTTGTCTCTCAGCTTTTGTGGGTTTGTATTTTTATGTCTACATTTGGCTTCTTTGCTTCCTCTTGGCATTTTTCCCTACGCTCCGTAATTTTATTGAAGTGCATCCGGCAGACCCACAGCATCATCTGGTTCAGTGAGGATGCGGTACTGTTGTGTTGATCCAGCTCTACGTAGCAGATTTGTATCGCTCCTACTCTGCTTTCGCCCAGCTCTCAAATGGAGAATTTTCTTGACACAGCCTGTGCATTTTCTCTAATTGCTGATGTGATCTATTTATTTAATAATGTGTATCCTTTTAACCTCCGTCAGCGGTGCTGCTTCTCTTTTTTTATTTTGAGGTGGTATTCAGCTCATGTGCAGAGGCTTTAATGGTTGGAAGGAGGCTTGTTCCTCTGGTAAATTAATCCAAGGACATTGGCACCAGAAGGATGAGGAGCAACTTGATATATAATCATATTAGAAAGGAGCCTGAACTTCTACAAATGCCAAGTTTTCTCCATTTCCATCACTATCCCGTTCACTGACTCTGCCTTTTGTGTCTCACAGCCTCTGCCGCTCTCCTCCCTTAGTCATCAAGCTTGAGCCGGAGCCAGACACTGAATCATATTAGATCCATTGGCAAGTCGGGCAAAACAGCTTATAGCTCTGATTCCTTTCTCCTTTTTTTACAGCTTCAGAGTCTTTGTGATGATGTAAATGACACTAGCTCACTCAAGCTGGTGTCATGTACATGCAAACACACCCAGATCACGTAGAGTAATCCCCTGTAATGTGCAACAACATGTACTCGGTACACACCCAATGCTCTATACGTACAAAGGATCTGAGCGCGTTTGCAGGAGAAGAGCCACAAAGCAGGGTCGGGGGAGCCCACTAAACAAAAGGCCATTTGGACAATGAACAGATAGAGAAGAGAGAATGGGGACAGTAACTGGGTGGATGATGGGATAGGTATGTGAGGAACAATGTGTGTGGATTTGGAAAGGTATCTGCTGGATGGAGATTAAATAAAGGAAGCAGGAGAGGTTCCAACGTCAGGTGATTGTGTGACGAAATGAGAATATGATACCCTCCTTCCGTTACATCTTCTTGGTGTTACTGAATCACCTTTGAAAGGCAAAATGCTCTGAAAGCTTTTTTCCTCATGGAAGTCGCCACCTTTGTTTACCTTTTTTTTGAACATGACGCAAAACGATTATTTACTGTAAATTTTTGCTAATGACGAAGGAAAGGCCTGAGGAAATAGATGATGTTACACAGCAGCGTTATGTCGTAGGAGTGGTGTTTCAATGTGGGAAGTGTGGAATGTGGTGCTTCCTGAGTCTCTCCTGGCCTCCAGTTCCTCAGTTTGGTTCTCCCAATGATTGTTTTTACTTCCTCGCAAGTTTCATCAAACTGGAATAAATCTCTTTTTTAAGAGGATACACTTGTTATTCTAGTCAACTTATTGTGGTTTTTATTGTGTGAGTGGATGCCTTGAGTTTTCTACAGAGATAAAAGCTCTCGCGCTCCTGTTTCAGAGGAATACATGTTTGTGGGAGGAGTGAGATGCAAATCCAGCATGCTCAAATTAACACTGTCAGAGTTGATTTCAACACTTTTAAAGTGTCTATATGGGTCCACACCAGTAAGAGTTCATTTAACTCTTTTGGAGTTGATTTAGTGTCAAAAACCAGCTCTTCTGGAGTTGACAATTTAACACCAGTGTTAGTTTTTATAGTAACTCTTAACACTGGAGTTTTCCAAAAGTTCTAAACACCTTAAAACATAAATGTTTCCTAACTTTTTTGTGTAAAAGTAAAACTATTAAACACATGATGATGGTTTGAATCCTGCCTGCATGGAGTTAGCATGTTCTCCCCATGCTTGTAGGCTTTCTCTTTTTTCCACAGACCAAAAACGTATTAACCCTGTATGTGTCTCTAGGATGTTGGTTTGTCTCTGTGATGGACCCGTCTATCGCCCAATAGCAGATAGACACCAGTTCTAATGGTAATGAGTGAGTGAGTAAAACCAGATCAGACCTAATGCATGAAATTGTTAATTTAAATGATGCGTTAGTGAGTGTGAGTGTTACTTTTAGTTGTTATTGTCAGGCAGCATGCCTGCAGATGAATGAGTAAACACGTGCACGATAAGATCATGATGAACTTCCCACATTGTGTGTGTGTGTGGCTGTGGCTGAAGCGCAGGATTCCCTTCAGTCTGAACAGACGCAGGAATCAGAGACGCAGATGGATGGCTGAGTCGTCTGCATGAGAGCAAAAAGCCAAACCAAAGTGGCACACACCCATGTTTGTCATGCTTTCTGCACCGCCGCTAACCACGCAGCAAACTCTGTAGAACTTCTATTTTTGTCCCTACATGTCTGTTTTGAGAAACTGAGTCTATTCTAGAAACAGAGTGTTACTGTATATGGTAAACCCCCATCTGTGCTGCTCTCGCTTTGTTTATGCATCAAGTTCCTTTTCTCTCTACTTCTGTCTTGTGGTGTGTGTTCTTTGTTTGCTTCTTCTCATGTTCTCTGTTTTCTTTTCTCACCTCTTTCATCATTTTCTTTTTTCCTCCACTCTTTCTCTTTAGTTAATCCTTCCCTGTTTTAACCCGTTTTTTTGCTGATTTCCTTGCTGAAGTCTGTCGGGTGTGTGTGTGTTTGTTCAGGCACGCTGCGCAGCAATCTGGTGCTTGTCAGAGAAAGGCACACACACACACCATATACGTGTGGCATTACGTGAACACACACTCACCTGCTATATGAGATAAAAAGAAAGAAAAAGGCACATCGTTAACTCCAACTCACGCTTTCATCTGCAGAAATTCTGCTTTTTCTTTTCTTTTTAATGATCGAAGGCGACTCTTCTTGTTCCTCTTCTTCACTTCTTCTTTTAATTCTATTTTAAATTTCAGTTTCACTTTTGAACCCAGAAATAACGAATCATCGTGTAGAGGATGCTGTATGTTAATGCATACGGCGCCTCTTTCAAGCTCTCGCCGATTTACTCTGATAGAAGTTATTTGAAAACACGTGACTGAAGGTGAATAATTCTGATTTAAAGGCAAGTTTGGTCCTTTCTGAAGTTTGTTTTAATAAACATTAGACGTTATTTCTTTCTTGTTCTACATAGGTTCTCGAATGGCCTCAGTTTGGAGAAGTAGAGTTTACGTCCAATAAGACTGATGCGCTAACGGCTAGTCTGAGTCAAATTTTTTTTGTTGCTGTTTTAAAATAATTTAATCCATATCTCCATTTTTCACGTTTTTCTAATATAAATCAGATCCACTGGGTGTCAGATTAGGCTTGGGGAGTTTATTCATAGTGCTTTTTTTCCTGAAAAGTTCCATATTTGGACATACAAATTTTTTGCTCAAATCAACAAAATGTAACTCTTCCTGACCTTTTCAATCTCTTATGGAGTCTGGAGATGCTTTACAACAACACACAAAAAAACTTTTATCTTGGCTACACTCAGACTAGCTGTTAGCTCATCAATCCTAAAGGGAATTAAACCATTTCTCCAAACAGCGGCTGTTCAGGAACAATTAAGGTAGTAGTTATTTATAACTTTTACACAGAAACACACTTCAGAACAACTTAAAACATCACTGTAGCATGGGGATGTAGCTACAGGTTTAATACATGAAGCAGCTTGAAATAAATGAGAGCAGTAAACATAAATGAAAATGAATTTTTCTCACCATTGTTCAAGGAAGTTGGACAAGCATCACTTCCTTTTCATCACGATTACCCAGCGTGCTTTCAGTTACACGATGGAGTGCTGAAACGCTGCAGACTATCAGAGCAGAGCGCTCACAGCCAAACACACACCAACGAGGGCTATTTGTCACTTCCAAGGGTCCGTGAGACAGTCCAATAGAAACAAAACATGTGAGGTCAGGTCACACACATGTAGTAAAAACACACACGCTCATAAAGAGCTCCATTTTTAGAGCCTGTTTGGGGATGTAGTGTCTAAATTTAGGCGGTCATTTTGTTAAGCAAATACAGCATCAGCATGTTGGAAGACTTTCAAAACACTGGTCATGTATCTCCTCTAGCGTGTGTAGAGTTATCTCCTCATAGACGCTCAACAGTCATGCAAAGTGGGGTTATTTTAACCTTCTGAGTTTTAAATAAACACCTCAGCTCAGAGGGAAAGTGATGGTGAGAAAAGAGGAAGAGGAGAGGTGGAGCGGTGTAGGAGGGACTAGAATAGACTTTTTAAATAATATGGATTTAGCAACAGATAGAAGTGTGCTTGTGTAAGTCCCTTCAGCATGAGGTCCAGTCCCCACAGCGCTGTGTTTCAACACGTAGAATTTACAGCTGTGTTTACCGACCGGGTGGAAGGTTATCGTTTCATAATTGTTCCTCCTGCTCGACGTTCTATGGTGAAACGGCGTACATCAGGGCGACCTCGGTTTATGCAATCTGTGTCCGAGTCCTCGCAGTTTGGTGTGGATGTCTGCACACATTTGCTAGATCGCCTCTGCAGATGACTTCACACAGAAACACAAGTTTCAAAAGCATGAGAGTTGATTGCTTAAAGCTCTCATTTTATTGTTTTTTTAAATTAAAATCTGCTGCGGTCTCTAGTATGAATGAATGCCTGGTCAGTCGTTTTCTGTGGGAAAAAAGCTCTTGCGCTCCTGTTTCAGAGGGTAGAAGACTTAAGCCGACTGCACACTGGAAGCGTCAGCGGCGCGGAATGGCAGCGGAACATTGCTGCTTCAAATAGAATCCATCTTAGTCTATGGGGGTGACACAAACCAGCCACAACGCGGCAATTTTCAGACGCGTCCCAGAAGCGTCACGCTGCGTCGCTAAAGATAGGATCGAGTTCTATTTTTGCAGCGTGCCGCTTCTGGGATGCATCAATTTCCACAGTTGACATAGGGCTAGACAGGAAATCACACTCAACTTCAGTGTAAAATGCCCGGTAATTTTCAAAATAAAAGTCTATTGCAGCGATGCAATTTCATATCTATGTAGATTACGTTTATACGTGTGACGTCACGGCTTATTTACTTACCGCATCGTTCGAGAAGTGCAGTGGTGTGTTTTTCATGGCTTTAATCCTGGCAGTGGAGAGGAACAACATTATATATGACAACAAACAGCGATATCAAACGTGAGTTCCTTCTTTTTGGTTTAATGGCGGATGGCATAAACAAACCGTGACCTTTGTGATCTCGTGAGTCGAGCAAGGAGCGCGGCGGTGAAGCCGCTCCACGGCTGAAATTCTCCCGGTGTGCACTGGCAAGCAGAGAAAATCGCGAGTAAACCATTCCGCTGCCATTCCATGATGCTGATGCTTCCAGTGTGCAGCTGGGGTTAGCGTTAATATTCATGATATGCAAATACCTGGCTTCTGGTTGGCTAACATTAACGCGACTCTTTCGCTGCAGCCGTTCATTCTTCTTTCTTGGTTAAAAAATCCACATTGATTTATCTCCACACATAACACAAGCGTGAACCTGTCATGTCACGCAGGGTTGCTAATGCTAATGTTAGCTTCTGCTAGCCGAGACGTGCTCTGCTCTCTCCTGGACGCTAAATCAACACTGCCTTCCATAATCGCAAGTCAAGGTGGGCGAGTCTATTAATGCTAATTTTCCCTGTGACGTAGAAGAGACTGGCTTGTCCCGACCAGATTGTTTCCCATCTATTTCCTTCCTGCGGCTAATGCTAATGTGGCTAATATGAAGAACATTTTCACATTCATCATATACGTGTAACTCAGTATTACTGCTTGTATTACTGCTTGTGTTTTACATGATTTCTCAGTCAACAAGACCTTTAAGCAGATGGCTTTTTGTTTCTGATGGTCCTATAGGCTGTGGTCACGCTGTCACAGCCTCTCCAAGTGAGCATTGTTTTTTTAGCTCCTCCTTTCTTGTCTACGCACCACCGCAACACTTCTCAACCTTATGCCTGCCCAGATTACTTTGTATCAAAAATAAAAAGCCAGTACAAACACCCTAGCTGAACAGAACTGACCAAGATTCAATGACTGCTAATTATGTCCACATAGTTCATCGAAAATTCAAGATTACTAAAATTTTTCCACAGCACCTCACTTGAAAAGATCTGAATTCTCCTCTTAACCAGGCAAAAATATCATTTATAGGTCAATCCATTTACCGTTTCGGTCAAAGGTTTTCTACTGTCAGCCAAAAGTTTATGGAAGTGTAATCTTGCAGCATCGTCATGCATCTGTTACAGATCTGAGACGGACGATCGTGCCGGTAATCCTCTGGGTCGAGACGTTCAGACCAGCAGACTGTTCAGGATGAATTTAGGTGGACAAATCACCACGGCGGAAAAAAAGCAGATTATACAGTCTAGACATGCAGAGGTCCACTCCATCCATCACATTACAAGATGTGCCAATAGCAGAGGGTCGCCTCGGCTCGCTTCATCTCCCTTTTCTTAATCCGTTCAGCCTCATGTAGCAAACTCATAGAACACACAAGACAAATGTAATGAAGATGTGTCGGTGCCCCATTTGGGTCAGTTAGTGGAAAAGTATAAAGGTCAGAACGCCCTTTTCTTCATTAACATTTAAGCAAAACTATAGAGCACAACAGACGATAATAAAAAGACTTCAATTCATTGTTTGCAGTCATAATGTAAAGTCTGTGATAGTGAATTATTGATGACCAGAGATGAGAAGAATCAAAGCAATTCAGCTAACGTCAGCAGATGAAAGAAGATGTGATAAAGAAGATAAAAACGTTTGTTTTTGACGGCACAAAGACGAGTGAAGCTTGAGATGAAGACGCTTTTAGGAGGAAGATGAGTTCAAATCAACTCAGAAAGGACGACCGAGAGCCACGAAGAGGAGCTGATGGAGAAAAGAGAAATCACAGTGGAGGGGGAGGTTGAGGTATTGATCTGAGTGGTGAAAAGACAGTCAGGAGAAAGGAGGAGTGGTCTGGGGGGGTGAGATGGAAGAGGAATATTGATCTAAGGCTAAGAATTAGAGCTAATGGTCGAGCTGGAGCAACGGAGAAAACGGAGAGGGAAAGGACTTGATAAGGCAAGAGAATGAGAAATTACAATAGAAAGAGCCAAAGAAAAAGATTTCTCCTTTTTTTGGAGTCAGCAGATTAATTTTGGATGTTTAAATTTGCATTTTATGTGAGAACTGAAGACGTCTAATCCACTTTTTAAAGCTGCATCACAGAACACAACGCTATAAAAGTGTCAGTCCATAATCTATCATTGGGAAATCCCTTTTATCTTTTACAACACATTGAAACCAGTGGTGTTTGCACACATACCAGCAAGACCAGTTGTGTTGTATTGGACTAATTTGTGGCAAAAAAGCAACTGTTATGGCTTTTTTATGAGGTTTGCAAATCTCCTTCAACTTCCTATGCCTCTGAACTTCTGATTATGTCCTCCAGAGGACATTTTTAAACAAGAACCCTAAAACCTTTCTAGCCAGGGCCCAATCATCTTCATTTAGTCATTTTTACTCAACCAGAACCCACAATAAACTGGTCATGCTTGTGTTCTGATGATTTGAGCCTAGTGTCCTGCAAATGCAAATTTGTAGGTGAAATAATCACTGATGTTTTGTCAATGCGTTAGGTGTTCTTTCTTTGTATTTTGATATATTGCCCTATAGATTTTTTGCATTTTATTGTTCACGTATGCATATTTTTGTTAGGATTGATTATTAGACTGAGTTGTGAACAAGGATAAAACTGTTACTGGTTGGAATGGTTACATTGCTAAAACATTTCTAAAGCTTTTACTGTTTTATTCCATATTTGGTTATTGTCTGTAATGTGACTATATTTTAAACTAGAGATACACAATATATCTGCATAAACATTGACATTGGTAATGGATTTGTTACATATTGGTTCAGTAAGTGATAGGCCGAAAATGTGTTTTTTTAAAGGGGTGTGTACTGGTTAGAATTAGGCAATACAATGAATTTCACAATATGGAGAGACGATGCAATAAATTGCCATACTAAAAGCCAGATGATATTTGCAATTTATGAAATCAAATTTAATCCAAAAACTCAGGCCAGACACTTCCTAGACAAATCCAGTGTTACCACAAGATCTCATTGTTCTGTCAGAATGAAGGCAATAAAAACTGCTGCCACCTAGCAGTCGGGGTTAGAATTGCAACACACAATAGAAATACAGTAAATGTTTGCATGTAAATGCTCAATAAAAATCAATACACTGCTTTTAATTATTGATTTTATATCATAACACAAAATATTGCAATATTTCAGTGTATCAATATTTTCTTACATCCCTAGTTTTTCGTAATATTTGCAAACTGTGCCTTGTTTAAGCCATAAAGCATCATTATTAACCCAAGATTTACATTTTTTCAGTTATTTTATAGATTTAAACCTAATAAACCTGACATTTTATTGTTTTGTCAACCCTTTTTCTGTAGTTAGATGACCTCTCATCTTAGTGAATGTCATCATTGGGGTGTATTTGTGTTATTGTGTACTAACACAGGCTTGTGTTACAACACGTTACATCAATAGGTAAAAGAATATCTCCTGGGAAAACATCTGAGCTATATCAAACACAGTCACCACTTCTCATCAGACTACATTATAATACAAACACACACACGGACACACTCGTGTGTACACTGGCCTATTTCCTCTGTTGCTACATTCACCTCTGTGAAACATGAGCAAACTTGAAAAATAACATTGAATTGAGCTTCGTAAGCTGAGCAGGGTGATGCTGCTGAAGGCTACAGTTTGTTGACCCACTAAGTTGACTGTGTTATTATACTAAAGCTGTGCAGCAGCATCAGGGAGACTCTATCACTTCAGTGATCTGTAGAAAGATGTGAAGGTTTCAGGGGGATTTAGCTAACCTTTTGTTATTTCCTTTTTGTTGTTGTTTTTCCTGGTTTTCTCACCTCTCTTTGAATGTTTAGACATAAAATCTGCATCAAAATTAACAAATATTAATCCAATATCAACTAATCACAAGCTAATGAGTGCAAAGTCAGCAGTATAGCATGTTTCTATGGTTTGAGCCTAATGGCAAATACAAGCGTTCCCCGTTTATTTTCTAATGCAGGAAATAGGGGTAGAAAACTATTTTCACATTCAGCCTGCATGTTAAACTTTTTTTAGCACAGTTTGAAGCAATAAAGCTAACATGATGTGGTTCTAATGTGGATCCAACAAGTTACATGTAGCTGAGATGGCTAACTTTTTAGCCTGCTGTTTATCAATTCTTCTCATAGCTTATAGGTTAAATACCTTTTGGTAGCTACGGGTTTTGAGTACAATCACACTTGACTAAACTACAAAAATACACCAAATTGTTTGGTTTAACAAACCCAACTTCCATCTTATGTGTCCAGATAATGTAGCAACTTAACTTTTCACAATAAGAGCCCTGGGCAAAGTGCTTAACTAAAAAAACAATCATAATATGTTATAGTCAAATAATGCGGACTCTCCTCTCTGCTCATAAAAACACAACAACCTCACAGTTAGGTGCACCTTGTTTTTGTCCTGCAGACTACAATCAGTCTATTTGTTCAATTATTATACAGAAGCTACTGGGTTTCATTTTAGCTTTCCAACTGTTACATACCAGACCGTCTAGGTGGTCTGGGTAACAATAATTGGAGGCATGTCCAGATGTTAAAAGCATGATAAGATGTTTTATTTACAGAACTCAAAATAAACCGGCGGGAAACAGAATTAACAAAGGTCTCCATACCAAACAGCAAACCGAACCAAACGCTGAGGTGATTGTCTTAGCCTGTCTCCAGCAGACTCACACAAAAGACATCACATAACTGTCACACAAATGAATAGTTGTCCAGGATTACATCTCAACCGGTTATCTGAATGAATACTGAAATGTTTGCTTAAACCTTAACAAGAGACCATCACTCAAAATACAGAAACTAAACAGAGCTGGGGAGACAACAGAACAGCGCTCCTCTCTGTCCTGCTGCTCCCTCAACTGAAATCAGGCTGGCTTCTTATAGCAGAGCCAGGCCTGGTTACAAGCAGGGACAGCTGGTATTGCTGAGGTGAGGGCAATCAGGGAGAGTAGTGCCAGGTGCTGCAGCTCTGCTCTCTTACACACACAGGAAGGGAGGAAAACAGAGGAGAAGTTTAAAATACAAAACACAAAAGGCCAGGGGCGGTAACACCAACAGTGAGAAAGTAAATATCTTATTTAAGTAAAATGACAAATGATAAGCACCACTGATAAAAGAAGTTAATTATTTAATATTGGTATCTTATTAATATTGCATTTAGAAAGTTGGAAAATGCTGCTGGTTCCACTGATTGTGTTGTAATTTCAGTTTGTAAGAGGATATTTTTGCACTTTCTAAAAACACTGATAAAATCCTTAACTGTGATGATTTTCTTCACAGTAATTATGAATAATTTTTGTTTTAAATGGTTTCACTCCAAGAAGGTAGTAAATTATAGTTAAAAATTCATAATTAAGTATGGAAGGAATGGTTGGTAAAGATTGTCAACTAAACAAAAACATAACTTCAGTATATTTTACTCTAAAATGCAGATAATGCATCAATTAAACAGCAGATCTGTTTGACAGCTGTAATAATCTCGCTGCGGCAAGAACAAAGTCACTTTGAGTTTTTATTTAGAGTCAGGGCTGCCAAAATGGGAACCGGTCTTTTTTTAGAAAGCGGGTGAATCCCCACCAGCTGCAGACTCAGGCGAACGACGCAGTGACAAGATAAACCCTCTGATTCATGTTATTTGACTTGATCTGGAGTGACGGTGCCCCGGCCGGTTGTCACAGAACCAGTCCAGGAGGCTCTGAGCTCTTCTGTCACATTTCAGCAGTGCCGAGGAATCAGAGCAGCACAAACTCACGAGCCCATAGCGTTTCCTTTCCAGCCAGTCAGTCTTTATGTAGAAAACGCACCTAGAGGTCCACATCAGTAGGAACTCAGTGTTTGGACAGGAGAGCTAAAGAAGACAACACGGCTGTGACATCAGGCTCGGTGGCTGTAAGGATGAATATTTAGTGGAAGTTGAGCTGCTGTAATCGGAGGAGCTCTTCACCATGAGTAACTTTTAATCCCTCGGGCGTAAACTGGCTGCACTAGGCTCCGTGTTGGATCAGATTTCTCTCTGCGAGAACTGTAACTCTTTATCCTTAAAAACTAATTTAAAGGAGCGGCTTCTTCCAAATGTTTTAAATTACAATTTAGATCAAAGGTAAAAAGAACGCAAAACTATGTTGGATCCATTAATTAAACAAAGGCAGCAAAAATCCTACGTTTTTTTGTGTATTTCTTTAGGAGCAAGTAATGCGTGTCAGGTAAACTCACCTGACACTTAATACTTGTTTCTACGTGAATTATAAGTCAGTGAAAAGCTTTTGTCATGCTTACAGGAACACAAGCAGTCGGTTATGTTAGTTTATGTAACCAGCAGTAGTTTTAAATCTCTAATATGCTGCTTGTTTTTGTGATTGTTCTGTAGAACCCTGTTAAATTTGGTTTTAATTTTTCCTCCACATTTGATTTTATTCTTTTCATAATTTCATTTTTTTGTAATTTTACCAATCTTTTTTACAAAATTTGTTTCATTACAATAGATTAATACAAATGTAACTTTCAAAAGAAATTCAATAAAATAAATGAGGAAACTGGCAGTAAACCATTAAATCAAAAAAAATTTTGTTTTTATTTATTTGATTTTTCTTTTGTAAGATAAAGTTCTTCACATAAGAACTTAAAATCCACACCATACTTTATATTATTACATTTGATAAACTGTGTGTTTTGTGATAATAATGTCCAATTTGACTCACTATCAAGGATAAAAATACAAGTATTACTTATTTGAACTGCACATTTTTGAGAGTGAAATGTTAGAGTGCTTTACCGGAGGCCACGGACATCCAAAAAATGGTTGGCATGCTGCAGTTTCTCCTTTATTGTTTTGTTGGTTAACTTTTTTCCCCACTAGAGGTTCAGCTGCTGCGGTTCTTTCCTATCACAGGACAGAATTTGGATATTGTCCTGCTGTAAACTTTGTACGTATAGTGTTAAAGTGATAATTTGTGGTTTTTACCATTAATCTCTGGAAATATCCATCAAAATGTTGTTGAAAATTAATAAAATGATGTCCAGTCGTTGAAAAAAATTTGCGGCTTCGTAACATATATCCTCCATAAAAATCGGGTTTTTCAAATCAAAAAGTGATGCAATACTTTTTGCCCTAGTGGTGTTGCCGTAGTTTAACATAATCGACAAGCGCAAGGCCCCAAGCAGATACTGAAACTACCCCGCCAGAAAACTAGCATCGGCGTTGCATTCTCTCTATGGAATTAACTGAAGGACTGTCAAAAGTCTGAGGAGGTAACATTTACCGTAATGTTTTTGTTTAACTAGCAACTGTCACGGCGATATTGTGTAAAACTACCCTGAAATGTATGTACTGCCCCTATCGCCAGGAAACTACACATTGTCACTTTAAATGTGCAATTTGCCAACAGCGGACCTCTTCCCCCCAGCTCGTCCACATATTGAGAAATGCTGTCACTTTTTTTTTTTGCAAAATATGACAATTCTTCAATTTAGGTTAGGACAGTTGTGCCAAACAAAGAAAGGTTTCTTAAAAACTAGACCTCGGATCTGTCACATTATGACATTTTGAGCGAGAGGAGAAGCAGGGTGTAAATATTAATCATTAAGTGAAACTTCAGTAAGAAATGAAGTCATTCTCTAGACCTGATCAGATCACAACAAAATACATCTCTAAAACTCAGCTGGTTTTGTTACTTTGGTAAACTTTGGTGATAAAAGAGAATGACAATTTAGCGAGTTAGCATCTGAACTCTGTATTTGTGTCTCAGGCTCTTTGGAGTCTTTTTTCCTGTAATCTGAATCATTTGGGGTTCGCCATGAACAAAGGCACCTAAACAATGAAGAAGATTGTTTTGAAATGTGTGGGATTAAATTGGCCAGTGGTGAGTTGTTGGGAGATGGGTGGGCGCTGGGAGGCTTAAATAATAGTCATGCTTGTCATTGTCGAGGGAATCCACCACACTCTGCATAAAGTGAGTCACATTAAAGGCTGGTGATCTGAATAGAATGTTATTTGGCTTAATGGGTTAAGCAAAAATGTGATTTTGTGGTACTGGGCCTCAAAACCCTAACGATGCAGGAATCCCAAACTATAGTTTTAGCTAAAGCTGCTCATCATGAATGTTTTGGATTAGCAGGACCCCATGAACATAAAAATCACACTTGTTGATGATGAATTAGGTCAGAACTTATACATATGAGATATAAGGTGATGAGTTAAGAGCTTGTTTCCATAAATAGGGACTAAATAAAATATTGTGCAGAGAAGCCAATATCATCATAAGATTACTCAGATTCTCATAGAGATAAATAAAATTATAATTCAAATAATTTTACTCAGTAGTTGAAATCACTTTACCTTGATTACTCACTGAGTTGGGAGATAAATTGCAATTGTTGAGGACATTTCTTGGAATTTGAAAATTTCAGCTTATTCCTGTTATTCAAATGTAGGTTTATACTTTCTCAACCGTTTGCTGGACTCCTCTTTGGCCCAAAAAATATTTCATTTTCTAATTATCTGATGTTTTATGATGATGTAAAGCCTAAAGTATCCAGAGTTCACAGTTTAAGGAAGCTGCAGACATTGACTAACAAGTGGCAGAGCTGTTTAGTGGTGGTTCAGATTCATCAGTGTAAAATCACTTTTGTCAAACACTATCGGTTTAAAACACTTGCTGAAACCAACTCATTGAATGGAATTGTCTAATTTGTTGATCATTTATGTAAAGGAAACAGACTGTGTTGCTATAAAAGCAGAGAAAAGCTGCTGCAGAAGCCCATTGTGAGTCACATTTGTTGAGCCTTTGAAAAAGAACCAGGTGAAAATGTATCACTTAATAGCAAACAATAGTTCATAAAATAGTTAAAACAGTGACTACGTTTACATGCAGCCAGTATTCGGGAGTATGAACGGGTTAAGGTCAGTATTCGGGTTTCTGAAAATTTCGGAATAACCCGTTTACATGCACAAGTAGAGAGAGTTACCCCTGTATACATGGAACTTCTAATATTCCGATTACATAGCATCAGGACAGGGACGTACAGGCAACGTTAAGACGCAATATGTGTCATTTCCTGTTTTTCTTCCTGTATCCAAAGACGACAACAACAACAGCAGCAGCACGCAGATAATGGATAGTTCAGAGCTAATAGTGATTGCCTTTGTTTGCGCATTGCTGCTGTTGCTGACCCACCAGCAGCACTTGACACTACTCTGTGGTGTGCTGCATCTCGCCATGTTGAACTCTATGTGTTCACCTCCAGTATACTGGTGCATACAAGAAATTCATCTACTCAAAAGACCAGGATTCCTTGCTAATAGAACATGCGCAGAACGCACTTTTTGAAAGGGTTATCCCGATACGCGTGTACATGACCTGATATTCGGGTTAGAAAACGGTCACCCCAGGGGTAATAACCCGGTTTTTAAAAACCCGGTTATGAGCATAACCAGGTTTTTGCCGCTGTTTACATGGCCTTGCAGAACCGGGTTATTGCAAATAACCGGGTTTTGAGCAGGTTATTGACTGCATGTAAACGCAGTCATTGTTTCAGCTTTTTATGGGAAATTTGCCCTTTTTTTTAATAATAATAATAATAATGGATTGGATTTATATAGCGCTTTTCAAGGCACTCAAAGTGCTTTCCATTATTCACGCACTCTCACATTCACACACTGCTGATGATGGTAAGCTACTATGTAGCCACAGCCGCCCTGGGGAATATGTATGAGTAATTAAGCATGAGTTTAAAATTTCCCTTTTACTCACACTGTCTTCTAAAACAGCACTATGCGAGTAAAGCCGTCTAAAGGGAAGGAAGTGTGCGTCATTCATGAGGCACGACAAAATAAGAGCATGCTTGCAAAGCAGAATGTGACAAAATTGTGTTTTTTTTTTTCTTTTTCTTGTTGTTGACAGTTTTATGACCCATTGTAGCCAACATTCACATTTAAATAAAACTTGCCCATGCTATTTTCTGCTACTCTCCTTCTCTTCTCATCTCTTTCTCAGTTCCATCACAGTCTAATGACGCTCTCATTTCTTTTTATTTTCATTTAAATTTTGACCATGCAGAACATCTCGCTGTGATTAACATCTCAAATCATCAGGGGACATGATGCTAATCGCATCAGCACATTAAGAGACCTTCCACTGCTCTTTCACAATCTCCTTTTGGCTCACACAGTTATCTGTTTCACTTGTGTGTGTGTGTGTGTGTGTGTGTGTGTGTGTGTGTGTGTGTGTGTGTGTGTGTGTGTGTGTGTGTGTGTGTGTGTGTGTGTGTGTGTGTGTGTGTGTGTGTGTGTGTGTGTTTGCCTGGGCAGATGTGCCAAAACGTGTGTATGGGCAGATTATGCAGGATCAGAGCCAGATTTGTTCCGTATGCTTGCAGGCAGCCCCCCCTCCACACACCCCCTCCCCGCAGCAACAGATTATTTGTCCTTCAGCGTGCAAACCTCACAGTCAGGAGCCAAAAGCTGTCGGATATTTCACAAACGGACTCCAGCATGGAATGTGGCCGGACTTGAAATGTGTGTGTGTGTGTGTGTGTGTATATTGCTATGAGTCCATCTAAGGCGCAACAAGGTGTCATCAGTTTCTCTCTGGCTGCTTTTTGTACATATCACTGCTGTGTGTGTGCGTGTGTGTGTGTGTGTGTGTGTGTGTGTGTGTGTGTGTGTGTGTGTCTATTAATAAATGCAGAGAGGTACATAAGACAGGATGTGGTCGCCATGGTGCAAAGTCCTCCCACGCCTGTGTGCGCGAGTGTGTGTGTGTGTGTGTGTGTGGTCAGCCGTTTTGTTTATGCATGGCAGATGATACAACCTGTTCCGTTTTCAAATGATCTGTTGCAACATGTTTTTTTCCTCGTTTACATATATTTATTTTGGCACAATTAATGCTTTGATGCATAGAGAGGCACCACACACACACACACACACAGACTTTTTTCTTGTTTGATAATTATGATAAAAATGTGCAGGTAAAAATGGACCATTGCTACTAATTTAGCTGCCTTCGTATGATTTCTTTTTTATTTTCGAAGCTGAAGGTTGTTTTGTAAGTCAAGCTGTTACCATGGTAACCCCACATACCTTAGCATCTCCCACTTAAAGTATCAGAAAGCAGAAAGAGAAAACACGTGCAGTTACTATTGACAAAGACTGTTTGATGACTTTGAGTCACTTATGAGGGTGAGATCATTCTGCTCTCTTAGCTCTGTTGTTGCTGCTATTAGTGAGAATGTGTAAGAAAACCAAAAAGAGACTTTCAGTCATCACAAAACATGAGGTCGTTGTGTGTTTGGTGATGGATATGACCAGCACACTAAAATGGGAGACTGTCCAGACTAAATGTTGCTTATTTCTCCATTTTATTCCCCATTCCAGGTTAATTTTTACTTCTGTCTTCACTCTTTCTTCATCCTCTTCCCTGCTCTCCATCACCTTGCCTCATCTCCTCTCATTGCTCTCTCAGTCTGCCATCTGCTGGTGGGGAAACAAACTTGCAGCTTTGATTTTTTTTTTTTCCTTTTTTGACACAGAGCAGCTGGTGGCGTCGGGTTGAGCCTCATTAGGCATTCCAGCAATGTCCATCCAGGGACAGCGTGGCCTCATGATTACAAAAACACGGCCTTGTTCCAAAGGTTAGGTGGTTCGTTGTCTGCTGCAGCTGCTGAGCTTCTGTATGCTATTAGTACCGCATAAAGAAAAACACCTGAAAGTGAGTGGTTCTGTTCCTTTACAAATATCTCATTAATAAACAGGTGGTGTGTTCTGCTCAGGAGTAAGACCAGTGTTAAAATCTGGAACGTGTGATACAGTCATTTACTGGTCTGTCTCTGCTAAATTATTCATCCCTGAATAAAAACTGATAAATCAGACATTAAGATGAATCAGACCCTACAAATATAACACTATAAACTAGTTTTAAATGACCAGTTAATGAAAAAATAAATCGTTCTTTGAAAATCTAATTTTTATATTAATTTAGTTGGTATTATCAACTTCAAGATTTATTTTTCTCACAACTTAAAATGTTACATATTAAAGCATCAATTTTCAGTATAAGCTAATTGCATGACAAAACTATTAAATTATGCATGTAAAGGAGAAAAATCCAGATTATTCTGGGTTTTGTGAATTTTGGACATGACCATGTGTGTTAGACTAAACTAGAATTATATTGTAACTTAATTTTGTCTCATTTAGATGTTTTTTTTGTACTTGTTAACATTGTGGCTAAAACAGAAAGTAGTGAAACTTATGTACATGGCTAGGTAACATAAAGCTGCACATAATACCCTCAGGCACAGTGTTAATCAGTCCAAAGTCATCCCACATTCTGGTTTCTGTTGTGTCCAATCCTGGTGTCCATCGTGCATAATTTAGTGTTTCCTCTGCTTCGACACACCTGACTTTAATCAGTGTCCGCCAACGGTTCATAGATCCCGGACAAGCCCCCATTTATGTTACGAGCCAGCTTCGCAGACACAGTTTTATGAGCCATTTACAATCCTGAAACTGACAGACATGAGTTGAAATGAAAACTTCCTCTGCATATTGTTTATCCATTTCACCACTTCTATACTTCTATTGTAACTGAGGCCACAGACTGAGTTAAAAAAATCAACCTCGCAACTGCATCAAACAGCCACCACATCACCTCAATGCGTTTTTTAATTTGGGAAAAAACTCCCAAATGCAACGAAGTTCTGTTGCATTCCGCTAATAGAAAAGCCAACGCCATTGCTGCAAATGGGTGAAGAAGACGTGTGAATACTAATGAAGCAGCAGAGACCCAAGGTGCCTCGCATGTCACCCACGCCAAGTACGGCCTGCTCACCCTGCTGTCGCCTGGCATGCTCCACAGAATTTGTATTTTGTTTTTGCTGTCCTGCCAGACTTTGAAGCCGTTGTGTAATCTTTTACTTGCTTAGACTCACATAAAGGAACTATGTCCGTAGTTTTATTGGAGATCAACAGCAAAATAGTCATTTTGGGAATGTTGGCAATGGTTTATTTCCCTAAAGATAACAGCACTGCCTTTCTGAAACCTTCTTTTACGTAAGACTGCTTAATTATAGAGGAAATTCAAATTAGAATCACAATTGTTTTTTGGTCAGTTTGGATTATTTAACACAGTTACTGTCTGAGATGGGAAACACCATCCAGAGTTTACGGAGGGTGCTATACATTTTTCCACCTCTAGATGGTGACATCTGAGAAAAACATCAAGATTTCTGTTTTAATAGTACCACAAAAAAAGTAGTTTTAATTTTTAAAAACTCAAAAATATATTTTATGTTAAATTATTTTTATTTGTACTCCTCAAAATAAGCATTTTAGTGAAAATCTGAACATAAAACCGTTAGAAAGTGTTGTTTTCATCATTCTTCAAATGCAGTTGGCTGCACAGAATCAATCCACACATTTGTCTAATGGTTTTTGTTGAAAATGAACCACTCAGTTCATTTGACTGAGCTTCAGGGAGACATACTGATGTGTTTGTGCTTCCTTCTCTTCACTTATCTGTTGCTCTTCTTCCTTTTAGTCTCGTCATCCTTAAAGGCAACGGCTTAGCACTAATACACCTGACAGGCACAAGTCATTCCCTATCGCACCGCGGCAATGCTGCTTAGTCACTAGCTGAGGTCATTGACCTGATCCAGGGCAGATTAATTGGCACCGAATTCCAACAAAGAAAAGGATTTGGAGGTTTTTGGAGAAAGAGAAGACTGAAGGGAGCTGAGGAGGAGAAAATGATGCCTGGAGGTATAAATACAACGATGGGCAGGAAGAAGGAGAGCTGTGGTCAGAGAATGAGTCTGCAGGGAGCAGCATGTTTCTGCTCATTAAAGGCAGAATGATATGCCGACTTGCACACACACACACACACTGGCACTTACTGTAATCGCCTTGGCTGATGAGATGCTGATCTGACACTGTAAGCAGTTCGATGACAGCTATGGTGCACGCACGCACACATACACACACACACACAGTCAGGGCAGCTTTTCCACACTGACACACTGACTTTTCCAGCTCTCCTTTACAAAGCCGTTCACCATTCGCCTTTTCAGACTTTTGTCTTTTGCATTTCCTCTCCTCTTGGTGTGTTTCTGTAATGTATTTGACCTTAAGTTAAACATTTAATTAGCACACTAACATTTGCATGTGTGTGAACTTTGTGTATTTACCTTTATTTGGTGCACTCCCTCACTTTTAGAAAATTAAAATGAGATAATGAATGAACAGCTTAAGTTAGTGTGTGTGTTTGTGTGTGTGTGTGTGTGTGTGCGCGTGCGTGTGTTTTCTTGCTTCTAACCATGCTGGTTCTTCCAGTTCTATTTATACCCTGGAGGAAGTAGGCTTGCATAAACTTTAAGCCACTGACTTGATCAGGTGTGTGCCACACAAGGAGGAGCCTATTTACATGACCCACCGTGTCCTCATGCAGTAAGTGTGTGTGTGTGTGTGTGTGTGTGTGTGTGTGTGTGTGTGTGTGTGTGTGTGTGTGTGTGTGTGTGTGTGTGTGTGAGCAAAGGTGAAGATGCATTGACTCATTTTAAAGAGCTGTCTGGAACAGCACACCTGAGGGGGCGTGGCTACCTCTCAAGGGAAGTTAGATCAGGAGGAAGTCGTGTTGCTTTGTCTGAGGAGCTGCTGGTGTGAACGGAGTTTAAGGAGTGGAAATTACAACTGGAATGAAACATCAGGGTTTATTTTTTAAAGTTGTAAAAGGCTTGCTTCCAGAAGAGAGCAAAAGTTGAAAGAACAACTTGGGACAAATTCTTACAAAACTTGATTTTAGCTGACAGTGTAGGAAGAAGAGGGGATGTTTGGGTTTTTTAGCGCTAATGGGTGCTGCCCCGGCTCCCTGTTGTTTGATGCAAGGCTGGGGGACAACATCAAGCTCAGCCATGAAGACCATCTGGATCTCAGCTGTGAGGACAAGCCTCAAGAGAATCTGCTGGAGGAAGAGGTCAGTGTGAGATAGAAAATGTGCCTACGTCTAAGAGGTTTTCACCTACCGCTGAAATATGATGTCTAAATGGTTTGGCTTCATGGTGCAGGTGACTGGTTGTTGGAGGCCAGAGACTTGCATATGTAGTGGTTTTATGTTGGTCTAAAGTCCATTTTGGACAGCCAAAGTTCTTTTTTAAAATGTTGCAAGAAAATGGCTGAAATCTGAAATAAAATCATACTTCCGATGCATTTAAAGTCTTAAAATACAAAACAATATTCAGTCCTTTAGTAAAATAATCCCCAAGAAAGACCAAATATGGGTCTTTAACTGACAGATATGAGACTCGTTGACTGCTATTTCACCCAGTACCTAATCATTTATAGACAATATTAATTTTTGAATGATTTCACTTTAATTTATGAATCTTTTAGGCAAGTTCTGAACCAGCGCTGCTGTGTCAGCACATAACCCAGCATCTCACTAGGGTTCAATTCAGTTCAATTCAGGTTATTTATAAAGCTCCAATTCACAAGAGTCGTCTCAAGGCACTTCACAAAGTAAACATTCCAATCGAACCTACTTATCAGTACATTGAGTTCAGTTCAATAAACTAACTAGTTGAGTTTACTATGTAAGGAAACCCAACAGATCGCATCGAGTCACTGACCTTTGTCGGAGGCTTTACAGCAACTCTCATACTAAGCAAGCATGTAGCGACAGTGGAGAGGAAAACTCCCTTTTAACAGGAAGAAACCTCCAACAGAACTTGGCACAGTGTGAGCAGCCATCACTGGGGTTTGAGAAGACAGAGCAGACACACACAAACAGCTGAACTAGTAGAAGTACTTTCTGTCTTGATGGAAGTAAAAAGTTGCGTGGCTATTTTGAAAATGTCTTGTACGATTTATGTTAGTTCTCTATTTCCCTGCGTAAGTCACAAGGCCTCGCTGGAACCTGTTCTTGAAAAATGTGCTAAACAAACATTCCTCCAAAATGATCTCAGATCTGTCGTGGACACCTGGAACCCATCTGCAAGCTTTCTTGATTTAGTTCTTTAGAGTCAGAAAGTGTGAAAACATTGATCATTTTGAAGTGGTTGGCAACAAAATTGCAACAAAAAGTAAGACGTTAAGAGTCTTTGCAACTATTTTGCACAAGATAGCTAAAACTATTGTTGCAGCTTGTATTTTCAAATGAGCATAAATTAAGTGTTTAACTAGTCGCCAAAAGTTAGCGAGGTAAAAGAACAAATTCTAAATGGAATTTTCAGCAGCCTTGTCTTTAGGGCAGGATGCAAGTAGCAACTGTTTCTATTCCTTAGCTGGACTGAAGATGAGTTCAAAGAAAGACCTTATGACCAAGACCAGCGTAAGGATCACTAGAAAGATCTAACCTCCTGAAACCCAAGCTTTGGTTTGGTGTGTAAATTTTTTTAAATTTATGTTTATTTATTTATTTAGAAGATGCTTTTATTCTAAGTGACTTACAACTACATGTGTGTTTTTGGTTTTTAAAACTATAGTACCATGAGAAAACACAAGCAAAAATGCTAATTCCATGCAAAAAGACCAGAACTGGGATTTAAACCTGAAACTATCTTGCTGTGAGGCAACCGTGCTACCAACTACACCACTATTAAGCTGAATGTAGTTCAAATTTTTTAAAAAGTGTGATTAACATTTTAAGCGCATAAAAGTACAGCCAGGTCTCTGTGAACAATAGTAAGTCATGATAGTCAGGGTCTCGAGAGCTTAAAAAAATGTCATTTCTTAAGTTCTTAAAGGCTTTTTTGTCTCTAGCAATAAAAAGTAACATTAATGTTGACATTAACAACACCCTGCTATTTTTGCATTCAGATGTTTAAACCTGTTGCGGTCTGCTGATTTAGTTCAGGAGAGAAAGATGGCTTATTTTTAAAAGCAGTGTTTACCTTTTAATATTTGCTCTTGTCGTTGGCAGTTTGTTTCATTACCTCCATTCTGGACAAGTTCCTTGTTTTTCTGAGCTACCACCTTTTGTAAATGTGCAGAAACCGGCTCAGGTCGCTCAGGTCAATCAGCTGTCTAGGAAAAGATGCCAGATTCTAGTCATTTGTCACTGGAGGTCAATACGTCTCGCAGGATGAAGGCAGGCGTGGTTGCACGCGTGAACTCATTTTGATGGTTGATTACAGCTTGGAGGAAATAAAAGATAATGAGAGGGTTGAATCGGTCACATTTATGTCTGGGTGCCCTTCAGATTGCTGGATGACTGTTTGTGCATTTTGCAGATGAGTAGGTTTGTGTGAGTGTGTGAGTGTGTGTACACGTCAGGTCTGCAGGGGACAATTGCTGTGATGTGATTAGTTGTGCTCTAATGAATACACGGATCTGCCTGACGAGGTCCCAGGCTGGAGTAGACGGCGCTTCAGGGTGTGCCTACAGTGTGACCACAGAGATATTGACATTTGAATACTGTTGTGTTTGGTGTGGTTTTACCTACAGCTCTGCTGATACGGGGCTCATTTCACCTGCTGCAATTTCCTAACTCATTTGCCTTTTGTGCATTATTGACTCGTACAGCATGTGACACTCTTTTCCTCGGGGTGCGATTTTTACCCTCAGTTGCATTAAAAGAAGTTAACTGGCTAAATGCCTCAGAATGCATTATTTAGTACAGAAAGTGCCTGGAAGAGGTGTTCGACTTTCATGCTTGGATTAATTTTGCTAACACAAGTAAAGTCGGTCTGTTTTATAACTCCAGTGCTCATAATATCCATGTGTATGAACTCAGTATGCCATTATTTCAAGTTATGTTCTATCGCTTACAGTGTGGCTCTCATCGTTCACTTTGAAAACTCTTTCAAAAGATTCGTTCATGAACGTCACATCACTAGGGGACGCGTTCTGGTGAGCTGAGGAGAAGAGGCTGCCGTTGCTGTGTTTCGAGGTGAAGTCAGTGTTGATAAAGAGGTGGAAATGCCAAACATGGATCTGTTCTGACCAACAGAACATATTTTACTTATGACTGAAGTCATGACGCGTGAGTTTCTGACTGATGATTTGTGTTTTTACCTATTAACCAACTTAGGCCCAAACTGGCAAACCCAAGTGAACACACATTTTAACACTAAGTCAAAGATTTTCTAGAGACTTCAAAGCAAAAGTTCAGATCCTTTGAAGTGGAGTTCTGTAGAACGGTTACCAGCAGTTACAAAATCATCTGTGGTAAATGGGTCTTTTAAAATCTGCAGATGACTTCTGCCCAGGTTGACTAGATGATGATAGTCATAGCAGGGAAACACATGAAACTGGATTTCTGCCATCTTAAAATAAGTTTCATCTCATAACCTTCATAGAAATGGATGTTGGTTAGCTTTTACACTGTTTAATTGTTGCATTAATTATTTGGACTGATTTGCAAAATAAATTGCATAATCTTCAAAGATATATAGCAGTTTTCATAACTTAAAGGTGTCCTAGAATGCAGTTAATCAACAATCTAAAACAGAGCTTTGAGCCTCCAAAAAGCATAAGAGATGTTTTTTGGCTTTCATCTGTCCCAGGAGCCCTGATACAGGCCATTCTAAACCCCCTTACTCTGGCCTTCAGTGAAAAGAGCTGTTGACCCCTCCCAATCGGCCAGGACATGCTGATTGGTTGGTTTCCCCAGAAGGCCTCAGACACATGCAGGTTTGAGGAGGCGTGGCTCCCCCTTATGACATGTTAAGGAAGGCTTTCTCAGAACAGGAGGTTTTCTCTCGCCTTTTTCAACTTTCTAATTTACATAAAAAGTGGGTCAAACACAGTTTTGACTTTTTGGTATGCTACTGTTGACCACCCAAGCTGTCTTATTCAACAACAACAAAGAAAATGTTGGTTTACATTCTAGGTCCCCTTTAAAAGATGTGAACTTAACCTTTTATCATGTGACCAGAGCAACGTTTCATTTATGTTTTAATCTGAATGCTGATAGTTTTTTAATTTATTACAAACAAGCGCAATTTAGCCCATACCTGTGTATAATCTAACACAAACACAATCATTTGTGTAGTTATTATAAAGACAAGTAGGGTTTGCACACAGAATTAAGTGAGCCAAGCTTTAGCTCAATGTTCCTTACAATCTGGTAGCTGTAACTATTTTAATGTTCAAGTAAACATAATGAGTCTTCAGGTTTATTTGTACTCTTGTATGTTTAAAGACATCCTCGTGTTGAGGCGAGAGGGAAAGTAGGTCATCCTAAACGGGTCAGAATCCCACCACTTCTGCTTCGTGGCCTTTATTACAGTTTATCTCCAGTGGAATCGCACTGCTGGGACGGATTTCCTACGCAAGTTGTTAAAGTTTTAATCCTTGTAGACATTCTCCTTCCTTTGTTCTTATCAATGTAGGATTTTATTGTGCAGCTCATCCTTCGGCTTTATCGTCGCTGCTTTCATCAAACAGAAAGTCTGATTAGCTGCTTGACTGACAGCTCCTGTTGGCGTAGCTATGGGAACGGTGGATAAACCTGATGGTTGGATTAGCGCTGTTACACCTTGTTGTTATCTCTGATGTGGCAGGTGTTTAGGAGACCTTTACACTTTGCTACTTCTGCTGTTTTCTTCTTTCTGTCTCCTCCCTCAGGCATCGTCAGCTCATGTATTTGTCTTTTTGTATCAACTCTCCAGAGGTCATTTGTTCTCTGCTGACACAGCTCAGTTTATTCTCCATCTCTCTTGCTAATGATCCATAATATGGGCCTATCCATCACCGTTCTGCCTTTGGTCCCTCCCAAACTTTCTCTTCCTTTGTCTCCAAAAACAATAACAATAGATTTTCTCTCTGTTGACACATTTATGGTATGAAAGACACTTGCACTTTAAGAATAGGGGCAGCGGTAAATTCCAGTGATAGGTGGACCATGTCTTGATCGCACAAGAGTCTAAACTTGAACACTCACAGTAAGTGCTAAACAGGAACTGGAGTGGTGTTTTAAATGTAGCACCAGTTTTCTTATGAGTTTTCATCTTTTTTGTCTATTTGGTAAATGGTAAAAAGCTGAGGTTCTAGGCAGGTTTGACAGTTTGTTCTCAAAGAAGGTTAGACAGTGATTAAATAAACCACTGTGTCATCTAAGTAAACTGTTAATCCTTTAATCACATTCATTATGCAACTAAAAGGGCTTGATTTTATAAGCGTACAATCCACCTTGTGTCAAAAAAGCAGATATTTTCCAAATATGGTCAAATACACCTGCTAATAACCAGTAGCGTGTCAGACTTGTTAGCATCTGTAGCATGGCCTACAGTGTGAGAACAGTAATCAGTGTGCAGATGCAGGAAAACTATCAGCTTAGTCACTGCATTCACACTGAAGCATCTCTACAAAATTCTGCAAGAATCCTGTGTTGGAATCCCGGGCAAGCCCCCAGTTTGTCGTGAACAGATGCAAAGACCATCACAAAAATGAGAGAAATGCAATATTTAATTTTCAATCAACAACCCAAAAGAGAAAATAAAAGCAAATTGTGTTACAAAATATATTGTTGTAAGTTGCTGTATATTATGGGATGTTTGAGTTTTCTGTCTATGTCCAAACAATGTTGTGTGAATTAACCAAAATACAAATAAGACACTGTGCCAGAAAACACTTAAATCGAGAGCTCTTGGGCTGATGTCATCAGTTTGTTGTAAGCTGATTGGCCAGCTGAACTGATTAACCCCATTCACATGAACCTGTGAGAGTGCTAAAAGCCAGAGCAGATTCTGCCACATGGAAAAGGCTGTCTGATGATGAAACTCATGTTTATGTGTTGATTGTTTTCCCCCAGGGGAAACTTCTGCCTTGTGCTCTGATGTTGATCCAAACGTACTCAGGCTACTCAAAGACAAACTACATACTCGTGTGATTTAAAAAAGGATCCGACTCTTTTATTCAGCCTGTTCTCTGTGTTTTTACAGTGTTATTTAGCAGCCTGATGTCTATTTTTGGATTGAAAAAAACCAAAATTCTTTTGAAATTGAAATTCCTTCGCCTCCTGTCATATTAGCATAGTTTAGCCAAACACTTTTGTAAATATTGGACTCTGCCAGGGCTGCCCTTTTGTCAGCTGTTCTGTTCATTACCTTTATGGAAAGAATTATGAGGAGGGTGTTGGGTTTGGTGGCAGGGGGATCTAAGCTCTTGCTGGGGAGTTTCACAGCATAGTGTGAAGCAGCTGGGATGAGGATCAGCACCTGCAAATCCAAGTTCATGGTTCTGGACCGGAAAGGGAGTGGGGAGAGGCCCTACCTCGAAAGGATGGGTTTAAGTATCTCGGGGTGAGGGAAGGAGCGAGCGGGAGATCAACAGGCTGTTCGGGGCAGCGTCTGCAGTGATGTGGATGCTGAGCTGGTCCATTGTGGTGAAAAGGGAGGTCCATCTTTGTCCCAATCCTCATGAGCTGTGGTAATGACCAAAAGAACAAAATCATGAATACAAGCAGCCAAAATGAGTTTCCTGTTCATGTTAGCCAGGATGAGCCTTTCTCCTGGGCCTCACTGTGTTTTTCAGCCGTTCTAAATAAATCTCGTCATTAACAGAGTCGTGACAAAAACCGGTGAACTTGAAAGCGTGATTTTCAGGTCTGTGGCCATCCAATGTGACCGGCCTACCGACAGCTTATTGAGCACTCTCACAACCAAATTCAGCCTCCAACAGTCTTCAGCCAGTGTCAGAAAACCTACAACTCCAGTCTGCAATAGACCAATGAACATACACCCTGGGAGAGACGTGAAAAGTTAGTGATGAGAGTACAATTCAAGAGTAGCATTAGCAACAACGGAGGCTACATGCAAGAAAATATGGACCACTCCTTTTTGGAGTTCTGTTCTGAGTCTGCTTCTCCATGTTGAGGGGGTTGACCCAAGACATGCTGGAGAGATTATATCGCTACCAGGGACCACCTTTGAATCCCACTGGAGGAGGTCGCTGAGGAATACCGAGTTAATTGCTCTGCTGAATTGAAGTAAAATAAACAACAAATGGACATTTATTTGGAGTAATCATCCATTTACTCCCTGAAAGTTGTTTGTGTGCGTTGAAACCCAAATTGAGATGTGAAATCATAACTATTTCTGCAGAATTTTACACATGTCCTAAAACACATTAAGAAAACAACTCTTGAGTAACAGTTCACACACAACATGATAACACTAAGTCCTGCCCACAGGTTTTGCCAGAAGCACCAGATGAACAAGATGTTGGTGGTGATCTAAATCAAAAAGTGAACGTTATCTGTCATGCAGGAATGCCGCTACGTTAGGTGTTATGGGAGCTACGATGAATGACATGAGTCTGAGATTTATTTTTGTTCTTTGCTCTAGAATCGTTTGAGAAACCTCTGATCGCCACTGGATTTCTCATCAGAAATCGATTCTCAGTGGTGTTTTGTTTCCTCTCGGGGAATGTGCTCACAAACAGAAAGAGAAAGAACAATAATCAGAGGCACGGATGAGTTACAAAGACAGTGGCACTCAGCACAACAGAGTCAGTGGTGAACAGAAACATTGCGTGGAGCTGAATCGTGTTTTGGTTATGCAAACGATTACCTCGCCGCTTTTAGGAGGTTTTTCCTCCCACTCTGTGAAATCTCCCTGTGATGGTTGCTGTAAAGTTCACCTCATAAAGGCTGAATCGACTTCTTTTAGTCTTCACACAACAAATTTCCAGTGATTGAAGTATTTCTCAATAATCCTTTCTTGTTAAAGATATGAAATTACGATATGAGCTTATGGTGATTCACATATTCCTTCTGCCTCTGCTGAGTGAAGCTAAGAAGAAGCTGTTGCCTGTATCGTTCAGAGGATGTGGTAACATCAGTGTTTTTCCTTTTCGTTTTCATAGAAAAGTGTGAAAGAAGGAATCCTGTTGAAGCAGACCAGCTCCTTCCAGAGATGGAAGAGGAGGTACTTCAAACTCAGAGGGAGGACCCTCTACTACGCCAAAGACTGCAAGGTACAGGGATCCCTGAAACTGGCTTTAGATGTTAAATCTTCTATATTGGCACAAATGTAATTTCATATCCTGATAATATAAAATGAATAACTGATATAATCGATTAGAAAGTGATGTTTTTGCCCTTAAATTAAGAGATTAAAGATGAATTAATTCCTTTGTAATTATTTTTTGTCTTTTGATTTAAAACATTGCCTAAAACTGGAATACCTTACACGTGCAGCAAATACAGCTGACATGCAAAAGCACAATGCATTTTAGATAGTCAATGGACCTCATCCCCTCAGCTCACCATAATGTTTGCACATTTACATATTGCCATTTTTATTTTATCATGTTGCACAGCCATAATTACAGAATTTTGAGGGTTTTTTTTCCTCCCATCAGTCTCTGATTTTTGATGAAGTGGACCTATCAGATGCTAGCGTGGCAGAGACGAGCACCAAGAACATCAACAACAGCTTCACGGTAAAAAAATATTAAATAATGTTTAATGATTATTTTGCCTCAAAAACATTTCGATCACTAACTAGCAATGTAAGTTAATTAGTACAAAAGTTTGGATCAGACTTGCGTATTTTAAGAGGGACACTATTTCCGAAAGTATGATTGGAGATTTGACTTTTAGCGATGTTTAGTTATGATTCTTCTAGTTCTATTGTTGGCCTGGTTGTTGAGAGTTGTTGATTTAGTTGCAGGTAAATCTTGCAGTTGTCTGCGTAAAGATGGTAGTCCACCCTATGTTTAGCAAATATCTTTCCGAGTTGGATCAAGTATATAGAAAAAAGAAGAGGACCCAGGATAGAACCCTGAGGCACTCCCTAGTGCAATGGAACATAGGAAGACTATAAGTTAGGCCAGCTATGCCAAACAAACAAAAATATTTTAAAAAATATACCCCAGATCTGTCATATTTTGACATTTTTAGTGAGAGAAGTAGCTAAAGAGTTAGTGCATGGTATGTAAAGGTATTGTTATTAAAAGCTAAAAAACTGCTACTGATAATTTAATATATTACATTTTGATGCCAATATTGACAGATAATATCAGACATCCCTAAAATAAAAGGAATCTCTAACTGAGAGACTATATATTACATTAAAACTAACTTTAAGTTAATGAATTGGGCCACCTACTGGCAAATTTAGTTTGAGAGAATATATTTATTGGCCTCACTTTTCAGACCTTTAGGATATAGATTCAGGTCTTATTTTTTTAATGTTTAATTTATTGAGAAGTCTGGAATTTTTATTTTATAAAAAATATTTGGTTGTAAATAGTTTGTTTGTTTACTTTCCCATGAGTGGTCAGTTAAGTCCACCATTCTTATTATTTGGGATGCTTTTAATTTGAAAAGTTTAAAAGTCTGAGATTAGCTTCCTGGATTAATTTAAAATAAAAATCTTCCTCTGTTAAGCCCTGACTTTCACCTGCCTCTGCCTTTCTCCTCCTCTCAGGTGATCACCCCATTTCGCAAATTAATGCTTTGTGCTGAAAGCAGGAAGGAAATGGAGGACTGGATTACTGCTCTCAAATCCGTCCAAAAATGGGAAACCTATGAAGTTAGTGCTTCTAATCTCTTTCATCAGTCTCTGGTTGTTCCACGTCAGAGTAAACGCGGCAAAACTGATAAGAACTGATCACGATAATGCAAATTAATGCACCTCAGTTCTGTTGACAGCTTAGCTTGGATCTTTATCTATTTTTCTCTCCCTTCCTTTCTCTCTGCTCTTTTTTTTTTTTTGCTTTGTGCTTCTCATTCGGCCTTTTTGCTGACAGATTGATTTAGCTCATAAAATTGAAGCTTTTGGTTTTATAGGCAATAAAAAGTGTGACCTGCTGTCCACGGCGAGTTTATGTTCTCTCAAGTTTTATTCAAGTGCTCGCCTTTTGTTTTTCCTCTGGGTATTTGCAGCTTATGCTCGTATAAAACTGCTGTCTGTGCCTCAGATTTAGCTTTTTATTTTTCATTTTTAGTGAGTATTAAATAACTTCTAAATTTACAGATTTATATTTCTCTTACCCACATTAGCTGATTGCTTCACGACTTCTGCCTCCTAAAGCTGCAGAGTTGTCGCACGTCTGCATGACACAAGAAAGTCTTTCCTCCATAATTGCTGCTTGTCGTCTAACAGGCGAGTCAGTTCAACATGGAGCATTTCTCTGGGATGCACAACTGGTACGCCTGCTCACACGCCAGACCGACCTTCTGCAACGTCTGCAGAGAAGCCCTGCCAGGCGTCACCTCCCACGGCCTGTCCTGTGAAGGTACACACACACACACACACCTCCTGTTACATTTGTGGTCTTCACAATCACACATTTATCTTGTCACAATAGTTTTCTTGCATGTTAGCGTAGCGCGCTATCATCGAGTTATTATA
>SSNS01000052.1:2646445-2663074 GCA_006937985.1 Aphyosemion australe
AATTGGCTTGTAAATTTAGCGTTGTGCATTTGATGGCAACAACCGGTTTGCACGTTTTTCCTGTGAAAGTACTTCTGTTGAAAGATTCATTTGGTGATTTTTAAGTGGGTTTTTGTGTAGAAAGTTCAAAATAACTGGTATTTAAGCTGTTGCAGAGGGCTTCCTGAATGCCTCAGTTTGACGAATAATGTTTGCATTTGATAAGTCGGCTCCAATTTGCTAATTTGTATGGTGGTTTGTGTAAATGAGTTTTATAAACAATAACACAGGGTATGTGTGGATGCTGAAAAAGTCTTAAAATTACATTTTCCATAATTAAGGCATTAAAAATATTTCCGAAAGCTAAATAATCTTTAATTCCAGAGTCCAAAGGTCTTAAAAATACCACAAACCCAATAAATGAGATTGCTTCACTTTATTTAGAGATCGTTATGAAAGATTTCGAGAATTCTAATCGATGTTTTACGTTTTTGCGCATGAGGAACCACCATTCATTTCAGGTGTGTGTGTGTGTGTGAAGGGGTTGTTGTCAGGTATGCACATTAGCTGCTTTAGCTAGTGGGCGCATGAGCCACAGGAGGGGCAGGTTTAGCAGTGCTGCATTGTTTGTTTTTGAAAAATACCTGCACTTTCATCCTCTGCAGAGACATTATTTTGATGTTCGTGTTGTTTTTCAGCAGTTTCAGTCCCAGTAAAGGTTTGGACAGAACTATTTGTAAGGTAGTCACATCCCTTCTTCATACCAACAATGTAAGATCTTAAATTTGACCAAAGTGGTCTTAAAAAAATACCCTGTTTACATTGCCCCATTCTCTCATTACATGTATCTACCACTACATTTATATGTCCTCCTGACACTCAGCCATAGCGGTCTGTGTGTGTCAAGGTTACACAGGTGTTATGGCAGGTTTCACATAATGAAACCGTTTTACACCAGCTGTAACGATATAAACACGCCTACTTGCAGTTTTAGGTTCAGGTTACAACAACCGTTTGTTTCTCTCTTCCAAAACAGCTCCTCACAAAAACAGGTAAGGTGACGTTCAGGAGAGACGTCTAGACATCCGTCTCCCCAGTGACACTCCTCAGCTTTCCTCAGTTGTATTTTAACGGCATGATTTTATCAAATTTTCCTTTACAACTTGGTCATTGGCTGAATAATTTTAGAAAAAGGCAACGAAGGTTTTAGATAGGAAACCACCTTCCTACCAGATCTGCACATTTTTAGGAAAATTTAATCTGCAGACTTTGGAAATGTTTAAATTATTTTAAAAATTCATCCTCCTTCAATTTAAAAAGTAAAAATACATCAAAGATCCTTGGTTGACCTCAAAGGGTCGATCCTAACCCAATCATCCATCTCACTGAGCACTATTGACCAAAGGATGCAGTAATTAGAATAAACTGCCAATAAGATAAGATACCCCTTCTTTTTACTCGAGTCAACATGGCTGGTCAGTAGTCATCAATGTGATCACTAATTATTATCAAGAGTTTTATCTGTACCTTTATTTTTTAGGTGAGGGAACTGCAATATGTTAGACTTTGATTTTTACTATGGATGGACGTTATCTTTTGGGTAACACCAACATATTTACGTTAGGGATTTAAATCACTAGTTTGTCACAATAACACTTAAATTTGATTTCTTTTTTTTTGTTTTGTTTTTTCAAAGACGGTAAAGACTGCTGCCACCTAGCAGTCGGAGTCGTGGAATTCTCAATAAAAGTCCATTCACTGCTTTCAAAAGTAGATTAACTATCTTAACGCAAAATATCGCAATAATTCAGTGTATTAATATTATCCTAAATCCATAGAAGACATATAATTTCTGGGTGTTCCTGGTGGTCTCCTTCCAGTGGGACGCTCCTGGGAAACCCCCAGACAGAGGCGACCAGGAGGCATCCTGATCCGATTCCTTAACCAAGTCTGCTGTTTCTTTAGATGTGGAGGAACAGCAGCTAGCAGAAAATGCAACTAAACTCTTTAAATATCATCCTAAACCGTTGTATTTAAATACGTCCAATTTCCTCCAAAACAGAGTTTTTAAAGATACAAGTAACATTTCTGTCTCCTGCAGTTTGCAAGTTCAAGGCTCATAAGCGCTGTGCTGTTCGCTCCACCAACAACTGCAAATGGACTACGCTGGCCTCTATAGGAAATGACATCATCGAGGACGAGGATGGGGTTAGACATCCTAGTCATTTTTGGAAAAATTGTCTTTTCCCACAAATCAGTCTTGTTAATGTAACAAAATGTAGCTATTTCATGTACTTCTTTATAGTTGCTGTGCACAAAATTAGCCTAGATTCATCTCAAGCTTGTTCTCTGCTGTTCTCACATTTCTTTACTATTACTGCTTTCCTGCAGGTGTCCATGCCGCACCAGTGGCTGGAAGGCAACCTGCCCGTCAGTGCCAAATGTGTGGTGTGTGATAAGAACTGTGGCAGCGTGCGGCGGCTGCAGGACTGGCGCTGCCTCTGGTGCAAGGCCATCGTAAGTGGAACCCATTTATTATCCACCGTGGACTCAAACGTGTCGTATTAATAAGCACAGATGTGGAAAACTGAGATTTCTATCTGAACGTCCCACAGTTGGAAAATAAAAACAAGGCTAATGTGCCACAGTAAACTCCTATTTAAGGTGGTTTATACACCAGAGATTAGATGTTCCTCCAGTTCTTGTTCCTGGAGGTGTGTGAGGTTTGACGTGAGTCATCAGAGTAATAGGACGGCTCTTAAAACGGCAGCAGAGATCCCAGAGGAGACGAGGAGCGGGCGCTGATAAATTAACGCCATCATTTTTAACCACGGTATATTTAGTACAACCTTTTACAGGTTGGGTGATTAATTCTCTGTGGGAAAGTAGAAGGACATTTAAGGACACGGTCAAAGCACCCTCTGAGTGTGCATGGTAATAGAATTTACTCAAAAGCAGAGCGCTGAAGCTTTCCATCCCTTTCCCTCCCAGATGAGCATCGTTCAAATCTTAATTCAAAATGATGAATGTCCAACTTTGTAAAGTCTGTTTATTTCAGCTGTGAATGTTTGCGATTAGTTGGGCAAATATTAAAGTAACACTAGATGGTTTTTTAAACTTTACTCTAGAGCTTTAACATTCATCTCAGTGATTGTTGGGTTAGACACTTGACCAGTTTCATATTTGACACCACTCTGCAGCCCTCTGCTGGCCAGATAACTGCACTTAACTGCTTTATGGAGCGGGTAGGTGTTCTAGAGGGCGCGCTTATACCTGCATTACGGCTATTAGCTAACAGTGAAGCCCAAACTGTCCTCTTCCCAAACATTTTCCTCCGATGGGATCTCAAGGTGTTGTAGAGCTGTAATCCTTAAATAGTGTCCTGAAATTAAAAAGAAGTCAAAACATGCAAAAACTGAATATTGTAGTTGTATTGTTTCATTTTAGTCATGAGAACATCCTCTTCACTTACATAGAGTGGGCGGGATGTCAAGCTAGTACTGAAACCTGCCACTAGGTGGCAGCCATTTGTATGGTTTGTTTGGATTTTTAACTGATATAATAGCAATAATCCCAGACAGCCGGTGCCCAGTGAGATACTCCAAACTTGTTCTGACGCCCTCTAGAGGCCAAACAATACCATTACAGTTATAGTTATAGACGTTTATGCCTGACTATAAATGAGAGAAAATTCTTTTCTACCCCATATTCATGTTAAAATCACAAATCAGCTAGCGGCGTTCACTCATTTTCCTTGTTTAACATTAAAAATATTTTTAGCTTCTGCTTGGATAAAACAAATCTGATACTGTTCCAGAACCCGTAGTGACACTAATCCGAAGAATTTAACAGCAACGTTTGGTTTAGCAGCTAATAGTTAACAGATGTAACGTTCAGCTCTGACTTTAGTTCACTAGCACTTAGCGAAGGCCGNAATAAAAGCAAATTGTGTTACAAAATATATTGTTGTAAGTTGCTGTATATTATGGGATGTTTGAGTTTTCTGTCTATGTCCAAACAATGTTGTGTGAATTAACCAAAATACAAATAAGACACTGTGCCAGAAAACACTTAAATCGAGAGCTCTTGGGCTGATGTCATCAGTTTGTTGTAAGCTGATTGGCCAGCTGAACTGATTAACCCCATTCACATGAACCTGTGAGAGTGCTAAAAGCCAGAGCAGATTCTGCCACATGGAAAAGGCTGTCTGATGATGAAACTCATGTTTATGTGTTGATTGTTTTCCCCCAGGGGAAACTTCTGCCTTGTGCTCTGATGTTGATCCAAACGTACTCAGGCTACTCAAAGACAAACTACATACTCGTGTGATTTAAAAAAGGATCCGACTCTTTTATTCAGCCTGTTCTCTGTGTTTTTACAGTGTTATTTAGCAGCCTGATGTCTATTTTTGGATTGAAAAAAACCAAAATTCTTTTGAAATTGAAATTCCTTCGCCTCCTGTCATATTAGCATAGTTTAGCCAAACACTTTTGTAAATATTGGACTCTGCCAGGGCTGCCCTTTTGTCAGCTGTTCTGTTCATTACCTTTATGGAAAGAATTATGAGGAGGGTGTTGGGTTTGGTGGCAGGGGGATCTAAGCTCTTGCTGGGGAGTTTCACAGCATAGTGTGAAGCAGCTGGGATGAGGATCAGCACCTGCAAATCCAAGTTCATGGTTCTGGACCGGAAAGGGAGTGGGGAGAGGCCCTACCTCGAAAGGATGGGTTTAAGTATCTCGGGGTGAGGGAAGGAGCGAGCGGGAGATCAACAGGCTGTTCGGGGCAGCGTCTGCAGTGATGTGGATGCTGAGCTGGTCCATTGTGGTGAAAAGGGAGGTCCATCTTTGTCCCAATCCTCATGAGCTGTGGTAATGACCAAAAGAACAAAATCATGAATACAAGCAGCCAAAATGAGTTTCCTGTTCATGTTAGCCAGGATGAGCCTTTCTCCTGGGCCTCACTGTGTTTTTCAGCCGTTCTAAACAAATCTCGTCATTAACAGAGTCGTGACAAAAACCGGTGAACTTGAAAGCGTGATTTTCAGGTCTGTGGCCATCCAGTGTGACCGGCCTACCGACAGCTTATTGAGCACTCTCACAACCAAATTCAGCCTCCAACAGTCTTCAGCCAGTGTCAGAAAACCTACAACTCCAGTCTGCAATAGACCAATGAACATACACCCTGGGAGAGACGTGAAAACTTAGTGATGAGAGTACAATTCAAGAGTAGCATTAGCCACAACGGAGGCTACATGCAAGAAAATATGGACCACTCCTTTTTGGAGTTCTGTTCTGAGTCTAATAAAAGAAACGTTAACGCTAGTGCTTTTTTTGTTTTTCATTGTTTTCTTGGTTAGCTGTCGGCTTTTGGTGATGTATGCTTTTCGGCAAATATTCTCCTGACATTAACTTGTCCTGCTAGAACGAGACGTGCAGTTTTACTTACTGAAATCTTGGGCTGTACAGTGTGCCACTGCTGAAGTCTTCACAGTGTTACATGAAGTAGTCCTTTGCAAAAAACGCACTGTAGCCCGGGCTTTAGGGATGGGGTGAAGAGCTCGGACATCCGGCTGAATCCCGGAGTAGAGCCGCTGCTTCTCCATGTTGAGGGGGTTGACATGTTGGAGAGATTATATCGCTACCAGGGACCACCTTTGAATCCCACTGGAGGAGGTTGCTGAGGAATACCGAGTTAATTGCTCTGCTGAATTGAAGTAAAATAAACAACAAATGGACATTTATTTGGAGTAATCATCCATACCCATTGAAAGTTGTTTGTGTGCGTTGAAACCCAAATTGAGATGTGAAATCATAACTATTTCTGCAGAATTTTACACATGTCCTAAAACACATTAAGAAAACAACTCTTGAGTAACAGTTCACACACAACATGATAACACTAAGTCCTGCCCACAGGTTTTGCCAGAAGCACCAGATGAACAAGATGTTGGTGGTGATCTAAATCAAAAAGTGAACGTTATCTGTCATGCAGGAATGCCGCTACGTTAGGTGTTATGGGAGCTACGATGAATGACATGAGTCTGAGATTTATTTTTGTTTTTTGCTCTAGAATCGTTTGAGAAACCTCTGATCGCCACTGGATTTCTCATCAGAAATCGATTCTCCGTGGTGTTTTGTTTCCTCTCGGGGAATGTGCTCACAAACAGAAAGAGAAAGAACAATAATCAGAGGCACGGATGAGTTACAAAGACAGTGGCACTCAGCACAACAGAGTCAGTGGTGAACAGAAACATTGCGTGGAGCTGAATCGTGTTTTGGTTATGCAAACGATTACCTCGCCGCTTTTAGGAGGTTTTTCCTCCCACTCTGTGAAATCTCCCTGTGATGGTTGCTGTAAAGTTCACCTCATAAAGGCTGAATCGACTTCTTTTAGTCTTCACACAACAAATTTCCAGTAATTGAAGTATTTCTCAATAATCCTTTCTTGTTAAAGATATGAAATTACGATATGAGCTTATGATGATTCACATATTCCTTCTGCCTCTGCTGAGTGAAGCTAAGAAGAAGCTGTTGCCTGTATCGTTCAGAGGATGTGGAAACATCAGTGTTTTTCCTTTTCGTTTTCATAGAAAAGTGTGAAAGAAGGAATCCTGTTGAAGCAGACCAGCTCCTTCCAGAGATGGAAGAGGAGGTACTTCAAACTCAGAGGGAGGACCCTCTACTACGCCAAAGACTGCAAGGTACAGGGATCCCTGAAACTGGCTTCAGATGTTAAATCTTCTATATTGGCACAAATGTAATTTCATATCCTGATAATATAGAATGAATAACTGATATAATCGATTAGAAAGTGATGTTTTTGCCCTTAAATTAAGAGATTAAAGATGAATTAATTCCTTTGTAATTATTTTTTGTCTTTTGATTTAAAACATTGCCTAAAACTGTAATGCCTTACAAGTGCAGCAAATACAGCTGACATGCAAAAGCACAGTGCATTTTAGGTAGTCAATGGACCTCATCCCCTCAGCTCACCGTAATGTTTGCACATTTACATATTGCCATGTATTTTTATTTTATTATGTTGCACAGCCATAATTACAGAATTTTGAGGTTTTTTTTCCTCCCATCAGTCTCTGATTTTTGATGAAGTGGACCTATCAGATGCTAGCGTGGCAGAGACGAGCACCAAGAACATCAACAACAGCTTCACGGTAAAAAAACATTAAATAAGGTTTAAGGATTATTTTGTCTCAAAAACATTTCGATCACTAACTAGCAATGTAAGTTAATTAGTACAAAAGTTTGGATCAGACTTGCGTATTTTAAGAGGGACACTATTTCCGAAAGTATGATTGGAGATTTGATTTTTTTTTTTTTGTATTTGTTTACCTTTTAGCGATGTTTAGTTATGATTCTTCTAGTTCTGTTGTTGGCCTGGTTGTTGAGAGTTGTTGATTTAGTTGCAGGTAAATCTTGCAGTTGTCTGCGTAAAGATGGTAGTCCACCCCATGTTTAGCAAATATCTTTCCGAGTTGGATCAAGTATATAGAAAAAAGAAGAGGACCCAGGATAGAACCCTGAGGCACTCCCTAGTGAAATGGAACATAGGAAGACTATAAGTTAGACCAGCTATGCCAAACAAACAAAAATATTTAAAAAAATATATCCCAGATCTGTCATATTTTGACATTTTTAGTGAGAGAAGTAGCTAAAGAGTTAGTGCATGGTATGTAAAGGTTTTGTTATTAAAAGCTAAAAAACTGCTACTGATAATTTAATATATTACATTTTGATGCCAATATTGACAGATAATATCAGACATCCCTAAAATAAAAGGAATCTCTAACTGAGAGACTATATATTACATTAAAACTAACTTTAAGTTAATGAATTGGGCCACCTACTGGCAAATTTAGTTTGAGAGAATATATTTATTGGCCTCACTTTTCAGACCTTTAGGATATATTCAGATCTTATTTTTTTAATGTTTAATTTATTGAGAAATCTGGAATTTTTATTTTATAAAAATATTTGGTTGTAAATAGTTTGCTTGTTTACTTTCCCATGAGTGGTCAGTTAAGTCCACCATTCTTATTATTTGGGATGCTTTTAATTTGAAAAGTTTAAAAGTCTGAGATTAGCTTCCTGGATTAATTTGAAATAAAAATCTTCCTCTGTTAAGCCCTGACTTTCACCTGCCTCTGCCTTTCTCCTCCTCTCAGGTGATCACCCCATTTCGCAAATTAATGCTTTGTGCTGAAAGCAGGAAGGAAATGGAGGACTGGATTACTGCTCTCAAATCCGTCCAAAAATGGGAAACCTATGAAGTTAGTGCTTCTAATCTCTTTCATCAGTCTCTGGTTGTTCCACGTCAGAGTAAACGCGGCAAAACTGATAAGAACTGATCACGATAATGCAAATTAATGCACCTCAGTTCTGTTGACAGCTTAGCTTGGATCTTTATCTATTTTCTCTCCCTTCCTTTCTCTCTGCTCTTTTTTTTTTTTGCTTTGTGCTTCTCATTCGGCCTTTTTGCTGACAGATTGATTTAGCTCATAAAATTGAAGCTTTTGGTTTTATAGGCAATAAAAAGTGTGACCTGCTGTCCACGGCGAGTTTATGTTCTCTCAAGTTTTATTCAAGTGCTCGCCTTTTGTTTTTCCTCTGGGTATTTGCAGCTTATGCTCGTATAAAACTGCTGTCTGTGCCTCAGATTTAGCTTTTTTTTATTATTTTTCATTTTAGTGAGTATTAAATAACTTCTTAATTTACAGATTTATATTTCTCTTACCCACATTAGCTGATTGCTTCACGACTTCTGCCTCCTAAAGCTGCAGAGTTGTCGCACGTCTGCATGACACAAGAAAGTCTTTCCTCCATAATTGCTGCTTGTCGTCTAACAGGCGAGTCAGTTCAACATGGAGCATTTCTCTGGGATGCACAACTGGTACGCCTGCTCACACGCCAGACCGACCTTCTGCAACGTCTGCAGAGAAGCCCTGCCAGGCGTCACCTCCCACGGCCTGTCCTGTGAAGGTACACACACACACACACACCTCCTGTTACATTTGTGGTCTTCACAATCACACATTTATCTTGTCACAATAGTTTTCTTGCATGTTAGCGTAGCGCGCTATCATCGAGTTATTATATGTGTGAATTGGCTTGTAAATTTAGCGTTGTGCATTTGATGGCAACAACCGGTTTGCACGTTTTTCCTGTGAAAGTACTTCTGTTGAAAGATTCATTTGGTGATTTTTAAGTGGGTTTTTGTGTAGAAAGTTCAAAATAACTGGTATTTAAGCTGTTGCAGAGGGCTTCCTGAATGCCTCAGTTTGACGAATAATGTTTGCATTTGATAAGTCGGCTCCAATTTGCTAATTTGTATGGTGGTTTGTGTAAATGAGTTTTATAAACAATAACACAGGGTATGTGTGGATGCTGAAAAAGTCTTAAAATTACATTTTCCATAATTAAGGCATTAAAAATATTTCCGAAAGCTAAATAATCTTTAATTCCAGAGTCCAAAGGTCTTAAAAATACCACAAACCCAATAAATGAGATTGCTTCACTTTATTTAGAGATCGTTATGAAAGATTTCGAGAATTCTAATCGATGTTTTACGTTTTTGCGCATGAGGAACCACCATTCATTTCAGGTGTGTGTGTGTGTGTGAAGGGGTTGTTGTCAGGTATGCACATTAGCTGCTTTAGCTAGTGGGCGCATGAGCCACAGGAGGGGCAGGTTTAGCAGTGCTGCATTGTTTGTTTTTGAAAAATTCCTGCACTTTCATCCTCTGCAGAGACATTATTTTGATGTTGGTGTTGTTTTTCAGCAGTTTCAGTCCCAGTAAAGGTTTGGACAGAACTATTTGTAAGGTAGTCACATCCCTTCTTCATACCAACAATGTAAGATCTTAAATTTGACCAAAGTGGTCTTAAAAAAATACCCTGTTTACATTGCCCCATTCTCTCATTACATGTACCTACCACTACATTTATATGTCCTCCTGACACTCAGCCATAGCGGTCTGTGTGTGTCAAGGTTAGACAGGTGTTATGGCAGGTTTCACATAATGAAACCGTTTTACACCAGCTGTAACGATATAAACACGCCTACTTGCAGTTTTAGGTTCAGGTTACAACAACCGTTTGTTTCTCTCTTCCAAAACAGCTCCTCACAAAAACAGGTAAGGTGACGTTCAGGAGAGACGTCTAGACATCCGTCTCCCCAGTGACACTCCTCAGCTTTCCTCAGTTGTATTTTAACGGCATGATTTTATCAAATTTTCCTTTACAACTTGGTCATTGGCTGAATAATTTTAGAAAAAGGCAACGAAGGTTTTAGATAGGAAACCACCTTCCTACCAGATCTGCACATTTTTAGGAAAATTTAATCTGCAGACTTTGGAAATGTTTAAATTATTTTAAAAATCCATCAGGTAGAGCCCCACCTCCTTCAATTTAAAAAGTAAAAATACATCAAAGATCCTTGGTTGACCTCAACGGGTCGATCCTAACCCAATCATCCATCTCACTGAGCACTATTGACCAAAGGATGCAGTAATTAGAATAAACTGCCAATAAGATAAGATACCCCTTCTTTTTACTCGAGTCAACATGGCTGGTCAGTAGTCATCAATGTGATCACTAATTATTATCAAGAGTTTTATCGGTACCTTTATTTTTTAGGTGAGGGAACTGCAATATGTTAGACTTTGATTTTTACTATGGATGGAAGTTAGCTTTTGGGTAACACCAACATATTTACGTTAGGGATTTAAATCACTAGTTTGTCACAATAACACTTAAATTTGATTTCTTTTTTTTGTTTTGTTTTTTCAAAGACGGTAAAGACTGCTGCCACCTAGCAGTCGGAGTTTGAATTGCAGCAAACACAAAAATACAGTAAATGTTTGCGTGGAATTCTCAATAAAAGTCCATTCACTGCTTTCAAAAGTAGATTAACTATCTTAACGCAAAATATTGCAATAATTCAGTGTATTAATATTATCCTAAATCCATAGAAGACATATAATTTCTAGGTGTTCCTGGTGGTCTCCTTCCAGTGGGACGCTCCTGGGAAACCCCCAGACAGAGGCGACCAGGAGGCATCCTGATCCGATTCCTTAACCAAGTCTGCTGTTTCTTTAGATGTGGAGGAACAGCAGCTAGCAGAAAATGCAACTAAACTCTTTAAATATCATCCTAAACCGTTGTATTTAAATACGTCCAATTTCCTCCAAAACAGAGTTTTTAAAGATACAAGTAACATTTCTGTCTCCTGCAGTTTGCAAGTTCAAGGCTCATAAGCGCTGTGCTGTTCGCTCCACCAACACCTGCAAATGGACTACGCTGGCCTCTATAGGAAATGACATCATCGAGGACGAGGATGGGGTTAGACATCCTAGTCATTTTTGGAAAAATTGTCTTTTACCACAAATCAGTCTTGTTAATGTAACAAAATGTAGCTATTTCATGTACTTCTTTATATTTGCTGTGCACAAAATTAGCCTAGATTCATCTCAAGCTTGTTCTCTGCTGTTCTCACATTTCTTTACTATTACTGCTTTCCTGCAGGTGTCCATGCCGCACCAGTGGCTGGAAGGCAACCTGCCCGTCAGTGCCAAATGTGTGGTGTGTGATAAGAACTGTGGCAGCGTGCGGCGGCTGCAGGACTGGCGCTGCCTCTGGTGCAAGGCCATTGTAAGTGGAACCCATTTATTATCCACCATGGACTCAAACGTGTCGTATTAATAAGCACAGATGTGGAAAACTGAGATTTCTATCTGAACGTCCCACAGTTGGAAAATAAAAACAAGGCTAATGTGCCACAGTAAACTCCTATTTAAGGTGGTTTATACACCAGAGATTAGATGTTCCTCCAGTTCTTGTTCCTGGAGGTGTGTGAGGTTTGACGTGAGTCATCAGAGTAATAGGACGGCTCTTAAAACGGCAGCAGAGATCCCAGAGGAGACTAGGAGCAGGCGCTGATAAATTAACGCCATCATTTTTAACCACGGTATATTTAGTACAACCTTTTACAGGTTGGGTGATTAATTCTCTGTGGGAAAGTAGAAGGACATTTAAGGACACGGTCAAAGCACCCTCTGAGTGTGCATGGTAATAGAATTTACTTTCCATTGATTTTTTTTTAGTTCAAAGCATCTTCTACTTGTTTTATATCAGTGATGTGAGAGTTGTCTCTAATTTCTGGAGTTTAAGTATATTTCCCTCCCAGATGAGCATCGTTCAAATCTTAATTCAAAATGATGAATGTCCAACTTTGTAAAGTCTGTTTATTTCAGCTGTGAATGTTTGCGATTAGTTGGGCAAATATTAAAGTAACACTAGATGGTTTTTTAAACTTTACTCTAGAGCTTTAACATTCATCTCAGTGATTGTTGGGTTAGAAACTTGACCAGTTTCATATTTGACACCACTCTGCAGCCCTCTGCTGGCCAGATAACTGCACTTAACTGCTTTATGGAGCGGGTAGGTGTTCTAGAGGGCGCGCTTATACCTGCATTGCGGCTATTAGCTAACAGTGAAGCCCAAACTGTCCTCTTCCCAAACATTTTCCTCCGATGGGATCTCACGGTGTTGTAGAGCTGTAATCCTTAAATAGTGTCCTGAAATTAAAAAGAAGTCAAAACATGCAAAAACTGAATATTGTAGTTGTATTGTTTCATTTTAGTCATGAGAACATCCTCTTCACTTACATAGAGTGGGCGGGATGTCAAGCTAGTACTGAAACCTGCCACTAGGTGGCAGCCATTTGTATGGTTTGGTTGGATTTTTAACTGATATAATAGCAATAATCCCCGACAGTCGGTGCCCAGTCAGATACTCCAAACTTGTTCTGACGCCCTCTAGGGGCCAAACAATACCATTACAGTTATAGTTATAGACGTTTATGTCTGACTATAAATGAGAGAAAATTCTTTTCTACCCCATATTCATGTTAAAAATCTGAATGTGCGACAAATCAGCTAGCGGCGTTCACTCATTTTCCTTGTTTAACATTAAAAATATTTTTAGCTTCTGCTTGGATAAAACAAATCTGATACTGTTCCAGAACCCGTAGTGACACTAATCCGAAGAATTTAACAGCAACGTTTGGTTTAGCAGCTAATAGTTAACAGATGTAACGTTCAGCTCTGACTTTAGTTCACTAGCACTTAGCGAAGGCCGTGCGTTGACGTGCGATGTAAAGTCTGATCCTCGAGACGTGAAAACACGAAGAAAAAGAATCAGAGTGGCCTTTGTAAAGGTTACAGAACTGACATTTGGTGGGTTTCAGTGGGATGTAATGACCTTTCTGCTTCTACTGGAATATAGAAATACTCTGTAGACCACTAACTGTGTGTGTGTGTGTGTGTGTGTGTGTGCACTCACAGGTCCATAACAGCTGTAAAGAACAAATGGGGAAGGTGTGTCCTTTGGGTCAGTGTCGAGTCTCCATCATTCCTCCCACTGCACTTAACAGCATCGACTCAGACGGTGAGACAGCGCCCACTCCCACCCACGCTGCCTGTTTGCTTCACACCAAGGCACAGTTGGGTTCAGAGCTGAGGAATGTCGCCCTTCCTGTCTTAAAAGCTGTTTTCTTTACAGAGGGAGAAAATTTCTATACAGCTCTGGCCTCAAGTTTAACTCTTTATGGTTTAGGCATGTCAGAAAACTGCTTTTGGAAGTGTGTTTTTGTGTAAAGGTTCAGATTAACTACCTGTTGTAGAGAGCTTACTTCTTGTTTGAGAGCAGCTGGAATCAAAGTGCAGGGCTGCTGTCTTAGAATGGGTCTGACTTCCAAATTTTCACAGCAAACCAGGCATTTTTTTTTGTTTGTTTTCCAACCTTTACGATGCATTTTCACCACTCAGCGTAGCTCAGCTTGGCTCAACTTGACACTACTCTACACTGTTTAGGCGGGATTTCCATTACAACGGAGAACCAGCTCTAGTAGCTGGGCTCTTCCTGACGGGATGACGCAACAATGGAAAACATGAGAGCATGTGGGAAACTCTGGAGCAACCAGTGACCGACAGGCTCTGATGTGTTCTCAGATGATGATTATCTATAACTTTTACGCACCAGCACAAATAGCCATTAAAGTTTGATGGTTTTTGTTCGTCTTTCATTATTTGAATTATAAAAAATAAATTTTACATGACATGTTTTCCAAGTTCGGATAAGAACGAAAACAGAGATTGAGATTTTAGTTATTTTCAAAGGGAATAAATTCCGACCGCTGGTTTCAGGTTTCTGGAAGGCCACCTCGGCTTCGTGCTCCAGCCCTCTTTTGGTCCTCGTCAACTCCAAGAGTGGAGACAACCAGGGGGTCAAGTTCCTGCGCAAGTTCAAGCAGCTTCTCAACCCAGCTCAGGTCTTTGACCTGATGAACGGAGGACCAGAACTCGGGTACGTTGCCGCATAAAGGATACATTTTTGCTTCGTTCTCTCCTCTCATGCCGTGCCGCTCTGTCCGCCTGCAGCCTGCGGCTCTTCCAGAAGTTTGTGACGTTCCGTATCCTGGTGTGCGGAGGTGATGGCAGCGTGGGCTGGGTGCTCTCAGAGCTCGATAAACTCAACCTCCACAAACAGGTGAGAGCTGCAGAATGAGAGGAGGAGGGATGAATAGATATGGTTTCACTTGGAGAGGAAGGCTGAAGGAGCGCTGCTCTATTAAACTAATTGATGTTGTGGAATTAATCAGGATTAATGAGCGTCATGCTAAATCGACGTGGTTGTAATTTGGGAATTAGTTCCTTGATACTGTGTTAAATGGGTTTTGGTTTGGGGTCATTTAAGGTCATGTTGGGCCAGTCGCCATCAGCTGTGTGGTTTAGAGTATAAAAACTCCACATCTGGTCAGGCACCGGTAGCTGAGATTCTCTACAAGACACAGTTTGAGCTTTAATTCTACCAAGACTAAAAGTGATTTAGGTCATTTTGGGATTTATTTTGGTGAATCTTCTCATCATTTTCCTGGTGTTTTCTCTCTTTCCTCCAGTGTCAGCTGGGCGTTCTGCCCCTCGGCACAGGTAACGACCTGGCTCGGGTTCTGGGCTGGGGGGGGCTGTGTGACGACGACGCTCAGCTGCTGCAGATCCTGGAGAAGCTGGAGAGGGCCACCACCAAGATGCTGGACCGGTAAGACCAGAGGGAACGATGGGAGGAGAGATGAGTCTGCAAACGTTTTCTGATTTCTATAATAATAGTACATTTAGCAAAAATGTCATTAAAACATGTATGTAAACGTGTTGACCTGTGACGGAGAGGTTAAAGATGAACTGTTTTTGCAAACAAAATAATTATTTTAAATTCATTTCTCATTCATTCTTTCCATTTTTGACTGGGTAAACAAAAAAATTAAATTGGAAATGAGATTTTTATTTTATTTTATTATTTTTATTATTCATTTTTGTTTTGGTTGCAAAAAACTGAAAAGGTCTCGTTTTTTCACATTTTCAAGTTTAGTCTCTGATCAAAAATAAGAAATGGAAAAATGAGCCACAGGACTGAATTTGATTTTAATAATTCATGGCTCTGGTTTACGTGGACAGGTGTTGTGCCGATGTAGTTATCACCAGCATAACGTATCCCTGTGTTGGTAGCCTGCACCAAGCAGCGCGGATCCAGTCAACTGCTTCATCTGTCAACATGGAATTATGTTTTTCTTTAAAGCAGGGGTCTTCAATCCTGGTCCTGGAGGGCTGATATCCAGCATGTTTTAGTTTTAACCCTGTTTCAACACACCTGATTTTTATCAGCAGCTGATTAACAGGCTTCTGTAGAGCCTGATGAGCTGCTGAACAGGTGATTCAACCACTAAATCAGTAGTGTTGGAGCAGAGAAACCACTAAAACATGCTGGGTACCGGCCCTCCAGGACCAGGATTGGGCACCACTGCTGTAAAGGTAAAGCTGAGCATTTTAAAAATGTTAATTTTTTTATTCAGTCATAGAAGTGAATTGATCAGCAATGAAAACATTTTTTAAGGCATGTTGCACATTTTTGCAAATTAAAGGATCTAGTGGACAAACCAATACTGAAATGTACATTTCTTTACTATAAATTGTTGCAGCAGCCTCTCCTCAGCTCCCCACTAATGGAACATGGTAGAATATTTTTAGAGTGGAGTATTGTGAACATTTACTAGACATGTTTTTATTTTCCTTCCATATTAATCATCCCACATTTTTACTTCCACTAGTCCATAAATCCATCTAGATACCATTACTACATTAGCTCCTGTTTTAAATAAATGCATCATTTAAACTGAATCGTTCATACGGCTTTAGTCAACTGAAAGTTGCATCACATTAAGGATATAGCTGTCTTATTTTAAATAAATAATAATGATAAAATCAATCAAACCAGATCTGTTGATTGTTCATTTCTGATGCCTGAACACAAAGGCTTTCACCTGAAATAATCTTTTAGTTCCTTGAGAAAAAGCCCCAACCCACAAACAGAAGCTTGATTATTTTTCAAAGTAAAAGAAAGAAAATGCTTTCCTGTGAAGATTAGAGTGCTGACTTCCTGCTACAAGCTTCTTCACCTTCCTCGTATTCTGCAGCACCTCTTCCTTTCTACGGATGATTAAAGAAGCTGTTAGGGCTTCCAGAGCCTGTTTGATGTGGTGCCAAGCGTGGCAAAATACAAAAAGTATATTTGACAAAAAACAG
>SSNS01000052.1:2663100-2731967 GCA_006937985.1 Aphyosemion australe
ATTAAACTAATTGATGTTGTGGAATTAATCAGGATTAATGAGCGTCATGCTAAATCGACGTGGTTGTAATTTGGGAATTAGTTCCTTGATGCTGTGTTAAATGGGTTTTGGTTTGGGGTCATTTAAGGTCATGTTGGGCCAGTTGTCATCAGCTGTGTGGTTTAGAGTGTATAAAAACTCTACATCTGGTCAGGCACCGGTAGCTGAGATTCTCTACAAGACACAGTTTGAGCTTTAATTCTAGACTAAAAGAGATTTAGGTCATTTTGGGATTTATTTTGGTGAATCTTCTCATCATTTTCCTGGTGTTTTCTCTCTTTCCTCCAGTGTCAGCTGGGCGTTCTGCCCCTCGGCACAGGTAACGACCTGGCTCGGGTTCTGGGCTGGGGGGGGCTGTGTGACGACGACGCTCAGCTGCTGCAGATCCTGGAGAAGCTGGAGAGGGCCACCACCAAGATGCTGGACCGGTAAGACCAGAGGGAACGATGGGAGGAGAGATGAGTCTGCAAACGTTTTCTGATTTCTATAATAATAATGTTCATTTTTTTCTTTACATGCTTTCTTTACCCTTTTATTCGACACATTCTTGATGAACCATCATACCGTTACTCAGTGATAGGGATGTATGAAATATCGACATTTTGTGTTATGATACTGAATCGATATTTAAAAGCAGTGGATCGATTCTTTTCACATGAAAACATTTACCGTTTTTCTTTTTCATGTGGTGCAGTTGAGACTCCGACTGCTAGGTGGCAGCAGTTTTTACTGCCTTCATTGTGAGAGAACAACGAGAGATCCACTATCAGCCTTGAAAATTGCAAATATCGTCTGGCTTTCAGTATCGCAACATATCGTATCGTCTCCCCTGTATCGTGATATGTATCGTATCGCCAGATTCTTGCCAATACACACCCTTACTTCTGAAAGTATTATTCTTGGAGGACGTATGAGTATATTTTAGCTTTTTATTCAGTCATAGAAGTTAATTGATCAGCAATGAAAACATTTTTAAGGCATGTTGCACATTTTTGCAAATTAAAGGATCTAGTGGACAAACCAATACTGAAATGTACATTTCTTTACTATAAATTGTTGCAGCAGCCTCTCCTCAGCTCCCCACTAATGGAACATGGTAGAATATTTTTAGAGTGGAGTATTGTGAACATTTACTAGACATGTTTTTATTTTCCTTCCATATTAATCATCCCACATTTTTACTTCCACTAGTCCATAAATCCATCTAGATACCATTACTACATTAGCTCCTGTTTTAAATAAATGCATCATTTAAACTGAATCGTTCATACGGCTTTAGTCAACTGAAAGTTGCATCACATTAAGGATATAGCTGTCTTATTTTAAATAAATAATAATGATAAAATCAATCAAACCAGATCTGTTGATTGTTCATTTCTGATGCCTGAACACAAAGGCTTTCACCTGAAATAATCTTTTAGTTCCTTGAGAAAAAGCCCCAACCCACAAACAGAAGCTTGATTATTTTTCAAAGTAAAAGAAAGAAAATGCTTTCCTGTGAAGATTAGAGTGCTGACTTCCTGCTACAAGCTTCTTCACCTTCCTCGTATTCTGCAGCACCTCTTCCTTTCTACGGATGATTAAAGAAGCTGTTAGGGCTTCCAGAGCCTGTTTGATGTGGTGCCAAGCGTGGCAAAATACAAAAAGTATATTTGACAAAAAACAGGAAAGACACGTTTCAAAGGAGATTAAAACAGATAAAAGAGAAAGGAAAGTTCGGCTTTATTTTAGAAAACATTTCGGAGAGCGAAAAACCCACCAGAACAGAGACGGCTCAACATCAAAGGAAATGCACTTTAACAAAAACATGACCATCACAATCAATACTGTTTGAGCTGCTTTTGGGGTAGACTGTTTATTAAAGGCGTCGTACTGTTGGAAATGTTTAATTTATTCTGCATTAAAAGGTTTCAAACACGAGTTCTAACTGCTGCTTAACACTGATGTGTGTTCCAGGTGGAGCATCCTGACCTACGAGGTGCCGACAACCAATAAAATCAGTCCGATAGCGAAGGAAGATGACAGCCATGATTCTCCTCTGCAGGTAAACCAGCCGGCAGAACTCTGTTTACAGGAGAGGCCGTGTGATTTATGACAGACTGCATCCATAAAAGCTCCGAGTTCTGAAAGTTCTGAGATGTTTTTGGAAAACATCCATTGAAAGTAAATTGATCCTGACAGAAGACGCCAAAGCAATCAGACCTAAATCATGGGGAGTCCTGTAGATATTGATCAGCTCAGTATATGAAGGAGACTTCACAAGCTGCTTGGTGGTTTAAATTGTAGTGAAATTATTTGTTTTTCTTTAAGATTTTTGAACGGCTCAGATTATTTAATCTGTTTTAAAATTTAAACTATTTGATTTTACATATTTGTGAATGTAAAGATATTTGCGTTTGGCTCTTCTTTTGGAAAGAGGTTTAATTTTGACTAAAGTCTGTAAGCTAGTGAAGGAACAAAAAGCATCACAGTAAATTAAAAAGTTGTTGATCTAATAAAAGTTGTTTAGTAAAAGTAAAAAAATTACTTTAAAAAATAGAACAAAAAAATGAAAAAGTACTTAGATCCCGGTCGAGCCCCCAACCTGGCTCATGTTTCTAACAAAGACGAGAGTCCACACAGCGGAACCTCAAAGTCAAATGTTTTATTAACTAAAATAAACTATTCATCAGTGAGTGAAATAAAACATCAGTGGTGTGTATATGTGAGTGGATGGATAGATGGATCTACATAGAGCGGTGCTTACTCATGTTTTCCACCATACTGGAGAATCACAACCCAAGAAGACTGAGGCCTACAGAAACTGAACTGACCTCCATATTTGATTCTCAATGCACCTGATTGAGAAAACTGACCCACCAAGTGAATTTTTAAGCAAAGCTCCCAAGATCAAAAATTCAGCTGACACAAAAAAAAATTCCTGGCTACAATCAGCTTCTGGGGGTTCTCCTAGAACTTATATAAGGAAAACATGCATCTTTACTAAACAGTGGAGAAGAGTGAACAAATTTAAAAGCATTGTCTATCAATGTCAAAAACGCATTGGATCCCGGATGAGCCCCCAACCTGGCTCATGTTGGTAAAAATGGTAAAGATTTAAAGTTAAAGTCCCAAGTATTCATCACACACTGGTGAAATTACATCTCCGCATTTGACCCATCCCCATGGTGGGGAGCGGTGAGCTGCAGCTGTGGCCGCGCTCGGGAACTATTTGGCGGTTTAACCCCCCAATCCAACCCCTTAGTGCTGAGTGTCAAGCGAGGAGGCATTGGGTCCCATTTTTCAAAGTCTTTGGTATGACCCGACTGGGATTCGAACCCCGATCTCCCAGTCCCGGGGCGGACACTCTACCACTAGGCCACCGGAGCTGGTGACTTAAAAGTTCTTATTTTATAAATTAGGTATTTTTTACCTGCTTTTTAAAACAGTACTAGTCAAACATTTGGACCCACCTGCAACATCATATTCAGTGAGTCACTGCATTAAAAGTTTGATGGGTAATATGATAAAATTTTAAACGCTGGTGCAGACTTTTGCTTCATAAACATCTGAGTCTGATCCACTGCTGCTCCATCCCACCAAGATTTCTCCTTTGGGTTTCACAAATAATTAAATTTATTCACTCAAAACCAGAGAAAATCTCCTTTCCCTTTAATATCTGTTTATCAATAATGTAATGGCTGCAAGACAGTAGAATTTTATATCATTGCATTGATACCAAAATCATGAATGGTCAATACTTAATTGGCCATTAGTATATTAATATAATCAGAGGGATCCCTACTCCTAAATACTCTTGGCAGATAATAATGAAGTAATGAAGATGTGAATGTATCCTTACTGACCTTAATGATATTATTGTAAGTTTTCCTAAATCTCCTTTTTAATAGGAGTATAAATGACAAGAAGCTTATGTGTGTTTCTTTTCTGCAACCAAATTATTCAAGTGCTGCCTCTTTTGCCTGCTTTAGGTCCACATTAGTCAGTATGCAGACTCCGTGGCATGTCACCTCGCCAAGATCTTGGACTCGGACAAGCACAGTGATGTCATCTCCTCTGCAAAGTACGTTTCCTGAATGTCTTTTATTTAAATTGGATAAAAAGATTAACAATCACCAAGGGACAAGAGGAGGAAGAAACGAGGATGATAATGAGACAAGGAGAGTCAGCACGTATTGATTTTCTGTTCAAGTCTATCTTAAATACAAAGGTACATGTTACAGTAGGAGTAAGAGGGAAAGAGACACATGAAGCAGTATTTAGGGGTCATCCTCTGTGCATTAGAGCATCCTCTTTAGGGACAAGCTCAGCATTTCTCCTTCTGTGACCCGACCGTGACCTCGGGGGATTTTGCAGGCGTGTTCTCACCCAAGAAATAGATATTAAACCTCAATAATTCTGAAAAGTTTTCATTAGTGGAAGGTTAAAAGCACCCCCCCAAAACAAATCAGTCCAGATTTGATTTGAATGCCATTTAGGTGTGAGGACGTTTAGCGATCGTAAAAGGCAGTCGTGAGTAGAAATTCCTTCTCCTGAAACAAATGTGGGCCTATTTCAGCAGCAGCAGTAATGGAGGGCTGCTGTCAGGCTCTAATGTTCCCTTTAAACATTAACAAAGACCTTTGGCTGCTAAATGCATTCACACTGACACCGACGGCCAAATTAGACCAGAGAAGCTTCAGCTGAGAGGTGCTCGTTTCTGACTTTGAAGAATTTATTCCATGTATAATTCAATGGAGGTGTCAGCTTTTGCGTTTCTAAATAAAAAGGGATTGAGCTGCTCGGCGTTGGAGCGACTCTAATTATTTAGGAGTATTTAATATTTGCTGAGTGAGAGTGAGAGTTTGGAGAAACCTCCCCGCTGAGTCACACAGCGGCGATGTAACAGCTGTGAGTAAACAGTGACTGTGTGGAGGCGACGGCGCTGACAGGCAGGTAGGAGGCTCTGGAAACGCAACGTGTGTGTGTGTGTGTGTGTGTGTGTGTGTGTGTGTGTGTGTGTGAGTGTGAGTGTGAGTGTGTGTGTGTGAGTGAAATCCAGCACAGTGAATCACCTAATCTTCCATGTGGTAATCGTGTTACTCGTGCTGGCAGGTTCCTGTGTGGGACGGTGAACGACTTTGTAGCGGAGGTGGGGAAGGCGTACGAGAGAGCCACGGAGAACAAGGAGGAGGCCGACGCCATGGCGAAGAAGGTAAAAACGCTTCTGTTGTACATGTAGTAGGCAGGGGGCTGTGTGTGTGTGTGCGTGTGTGTAGAAGTCCATGGATGTGGGGTTTTCAGAGCCATGCTTTTTTTTGCTGGTTTGGAGAGGTAGGAATTTATATATATATACATATATATATATATATATGTATATATATATATATATATGTATATATAAGGGGTGCACCGATCGATCGGCCAACCGATTTATCGGCCTTGATCTCAGGTTTTTCTCAAGATCGGTGATCAGCCAAAAACCGCAATCGGTGCATCCCTAATTAATGTTAAAGCAAATCATTGCTATAGAATAACTTTTTTGGACAAGTGTGTCAAAACAGGTACAAAAGTTTTGTTTTCAAAATTAGAAAAACGAAAGTCTAAAGGAACAAATGTGATTTTGTAGTTCAAACAGCAATGCTCAATATGTTCATTTATATTTGAGAACATGACCTCATGTCCAGTTGAAACTGGTATTTTTTCATGAGTATTCATATTGGTTTTCTCAATAAAAGCAAATTGAAACATTGACATAATCTGCTTTTAGTTAAGATAAAATCGGTATCGGCAAGTCAGATTTTTCTCAAGATCGGTGATTGGTGATCAGCCAAAAACTGCAATCGGTGCACCCTTAGTATATATATATATATATATGTATATGTGTATATATATGTATATATATATGTATATGTATATATATATGTATATGTGTATATATATGTATATGTGTATATATATGTATATGTGTATGTATATGTATATGTGTATGTATATGTATATATATATGTTTATATGTATATATATATGTATATGTGTATATATATATATGTATATGTGTATATATATATATGTATATGTGTATATATATATGTATATGTGTATATATATGTATATGTGTATATATATGTATATATGTGTATGTATATATATGTGTATGTGTATATATATGTATATATATGTATATGTATATATATGTATATGTATATATATTTGTCTACGATAGCTGTGTTTCCATTAGACGAGTCCCCGGACCTTTCTGAGATGAGGGACAATTAAACCCCGATGCCTCAGTCCTCTCAGCTGTTGTCTCCATGCAAATCGTTTCTTTCAGGACTTTGCACAGACGTCTGCATATTATGACTGTTTCAGCACTGAGTGATGTCACTGATCAGCGTCAAAAAGCGTCCACGGACATTAATAACATTAAAAGTTCTAATTTCATTAAAGTAGCCGATGCCATAATCTAATCCATTCGGGGGACCAGGAGAGCGGTCGTGTGACATAAAAAGTGCTGTTTTTACGGTGCTCTGTACCACGAATCTGTGTGAATTCCTTCCATTCTGCTTGACCAGCAGCTNTTTCTAATTTTACAAACCATTTTTTTGGAGACATATGCCAATGTAATTTCCTACTGTGTTACAACCAATCAGCATGAGTTAACCACAAGTCCCGCCCAGAGACTCTACTGGGTCATTTCTGAGTACACACCCCAAAGACGTTACTCGTTTGGTCTCGGGAATAAAAAGGTTTTTAGTTTAAGTGTGGATTACCAATCCCGCCTTAAAGTTTTCCTGAGTTTTCTGATTCATATAAACCGAACTGAGAAGGTTCCAGACAGATTTCAGGCCGGGATGAAACTGTTACCATAGTAACAGCTAATGGTACCTTTTTATCGGTTTTACTCGTGGCTCATGACTAAATTCCTTCTTCCTTGTTTAACCGGAGGTCATGAGAGCCAATTAACTCGTTGAAACTGCTAAAATAATACGAGGTGATTTGGTTTAACGAGTCAACCAGGTCTTAATTAGATCACAATTTATTTTGTGGAAAAAAGGAGAAATAATTCGGCTCTCCAGCACATTTAACAACATGTTTCTTCTCTAAATGAAGGCGCTGATTATTTCTGTCTGGGCTTTTTGTCCCATTACGGGGCTCTTATCTCTTTATTTACTCTTTTGTCAGAAATTCAAACCAAAACAGATCCTCTTGTTTCCTGTCCTCTCCTCTCCCAGTGCGCCCTGCTGAACGAGAAACTGGACTCTCTGGTCAAGGCCTTAAGCGAGGAAGCAGACGCTCAGGTAATCGCAGCATCAGCCGTTATCAAACCTGAAAGTCGAGATTAAAAATCATTTTATTTTGAAACTGATCATATAAACTTACAAATGCATTTTAGTAGAAAAGGAGGAGGAAGATTTTTCTTTTACAATTTCACGATTAAGGGTTAAAATGCTGAGAGGAAAAAGTTGTGATAAAAGACTAAATGTTAACCAAAAAGAGCTTTTAAGCTTGAGAAAGAGGCTCCATTGTCCTAAATCACACTATAATTAATAATTTTATTAGAATCGTTATTGTAACAGAGGGTTATGGGTCTCACTCTTATTGAATATTTAATAGAATATCTTACAGAACTTCAATCCTTCACAATAATAGCCTCAAACATAAATATTACAAAATAACAATAGTTTTGTTTTATTATTATTATCATCATCATCATCATCATTATTATTATTATTATTATTATTATTATAGTTGTTGTTGTATCCGAGGGTTATTGGTGTCATTTTTATTGGGCATTTAGATGAATCTGTAAGAAATACTCTTCAAAATAAGAGCTTCAAACAGCTATAAATGCCTCGAAATAATAATATTTTTAAATATTGTTATTAATATTTTTATAGCTGTTGTAATTGAGGGTTTGGGGTATGATTTTGTATAAGGGTTTAGCTGAACCAGTATGAAAAACCCTTCAAAATAATAAAAAAATACTTCAAATAAAAATAAAACGAAAAAATAAAGAATATAAATATATAAAAGAAAGTGATGCTTCATTTAACAACATGTTAGAGAGGTTTATAAAACATAATACAGGACCGACCAACACATCGTGTGTCTTTTTGTGTCTCTGCTCCCAGAGGAGTTTTTATTATTATTCAGTCTGATTTATGTGCAGGAAGGATAAAGAGCAAAGTCCTCAAAATGTCAGCATCATTTCCTGCTCCTGCTCACTGAAACTGGTCCTCTAGCAGCTCCGCCTGTACATTATTATTAGTCTGAGACAGGAAGAGCGGATGAGGTATTGACGTTTTGTGATGCAGCTCTAAGCACGTGTTTTTATGCAGGTGGTGCCGGCCGGATCAGCTCCCAGCCAGGAGAGCGGCGGCTCGAGTCCCGGTGAAAGCGGGGGCGAGTCGGGTTCAGAGGGTAAAACGTACCGGTCCAAAGAGCAGCTGATGCTCAGAGCCAACAGCTTAAAGAAAGCCCTGAGGCAGATCATCGAGCAGGCTGAGAAAGGTACCGCCTCCCTTCTTCTGCTGTCACGTTAAACCCACAAGAAAACTGAGCAGCGCTCGTCTTTTCAGTGGTGGACGAGCAGAACCGACACACGCAGGTCCAGAGGATGTCGTCCTCGTCCTCCATCAAACGGGAGAACAGCGAGGAGCTGAAGGAGGCGGAGCCACGTAGGACAAAACCGTACTTGAACGTTTTTCAGACTCAAACAACCGGTTTGGAATAAGTTAACGTTTGTGATGACCTGCAGGTCCAGGAGGTCTGAGTCCCACGTCCCCCATCGTCTTAGAGAAACCAGAGAGCCTGAACACCGTCGCCTTCAGCGAGGACTCCATGTAAGTGTGTGTGTGTTTCCATACGTGTGTGTGTCATCGTGCATTAACTAACTACTCACACATCTGCAGACAGTGCACAGAGAAGTGTGTGATGAATAATTACTTCGGCATCGGCCTGGACGCCAAAATCTCGCTGGAGTTCAACAACAAGAGAGACGAGCACCCCAAGAAGTGCAGGTATGAGGACACACATGGTGTGTTTGTGTTTACCACACTGTGGGGACACGTTTTCACGTTTAACCTGTAAGGTGGGGACATTTAGTTTTAGAGGTTTGGTGTGCGTTAACGTCTAGTTAGGGTTAGAGGCAGATCTGACTGGTTGTCTCCATCTGCAGTAGTCGCACCAAGAACATGATGTGGTACGGAGTTCTGGGGACCAAAGAACTGGTCCAGAAGACCTACAAGAACCTGGAGCAGAGGGTTCAGCTGGAGGTGGGAGACTCCAAAACCAAAGATGGAGCTGCATCTGTTCCGCTGACCTCTGACCTCCTGGTTTCTTCTCTCCTCAGTGTGACGGGGTCTCCATCTCCCTGCCGAGCCTGCAGGGCCTGGCTGTGCTCAACATCCCCAGCTACGCAGGAGGGATCAACTTCTGGGGCGGCACCAAGGAGGACAACGTGAGTTATCAGGATCCAGACCTCGTGTCGGGTTCTGGTTAGTACGGTCATCGGTTTCTGAGCGGGTTTTTGTTTTTGCAGAACTTTGGCGCGCCGTCCTTCGATGATAAGAAGCTGGAGGTGGTGGCGGTGTTCGGCAGCATGCAGATGGCCATGTCCAGAGTCATCAACCTGCAGCACCACCGCATCGCACAGGTAACACACACACACACACACACAGAATTTGATGGATAATTTTATGCTGATAGTTATTCATCTTTAGTGAGTGAATGACTCGTCTGCTGCTGCATCATATTTTAGCTCAGTATCTATGAAAATGACAGAATAACCCTTTAGTGTCCACTAATGATCCACGTAGAGGTCTAAGAGCTATCGTCTCGTCCTCAGTGCCGGCAGGTGAAGATCACCATCCTGGGGGACGAGGGCGTCCCCGTGCAGGTGGACGGAGAGGCCTGGATCCAGCCTCCTGGCATCGTGAAGATCGTCCACAAGAACCGGGCTCAGATGCTGACCAGAGACAGGGTGAGTCCAGACAGGTTTGACTCTGTTTGTGTTGATTTCTAAAGCAAACAGCAGCAGAGGAGAAGTGGTCCAGCTTTCAGAAATCCACTCAGCTTGTTGACTCTTTCTATTTTGGGACTTCTTTAATGGAATCCAGCCCTCTGTGTGTGTGTGTGTGTGTGTGTGTGCGCGTGTGTGTGCGCGTGTGTGTGCGCGTGCGTGCTGCTCAGACCTCTGAGAGCTCTCCTGAGCCCAGCAGCATTTGGCCCGTTTGTTTCCATGGTTTCCCTCCTGATGGCTGTTGGCTCGGCGTGTTGAGCCTCTTCAGCCTAACCTTCATTCAGGGAAACATTGACGTCCCTGCTGCTGGACGTGTCCTTCATCCAGGAGCTTTCATCTTATTTGTCCTCAAATGCAGACACTTTTAATATTTAACTGAACCGTTTTGGCTTGTTTCTGCCTCCGCCAGGCGTTCGAGAGCACGCTCAAGTCGTGGGAGGACAAGAGAAAGATCGACAGCTACCGCGCCGCCAGGCCCCGCCTCAACTCCCAGCAGTCCATGGAGTACCTGACGGAGGAGGAGTGCGCCCAGGTGCAGCAGCTGGGCCTGGTGGCCGACACGCTCATCACCAAGTACGTGCTGCTTCCTGTTTCCTCGCGGTCACAGCTGGATTCAGTCCTGGAGGATTAGTGGAGAGTTTAGTGGAATGTTGTAGACAGAAGCAACAAAAGCACCAGTGTCTGATTTGTTTATCTGGGTGATTTCAGGTGCATCGCATAAATATTTAAACACCTCTTTTGAGAGATGAATAAATGCAGAAGAAAGTCATTTTCTACTTCCTGCCCAGAATCCAAGAGGCGGCGAAGACCCACAAGCTGGTGGAGCAGGAGCTGGCTCACGCCGTCAACGCCACCGCCCTGGTGCTCACGGAGGCCAAAGTGTCCAGTCAGGAGGTACGAGTCGGGTTGGACAGACGGGAACGCAGATGGGTGACACGGAGCAGGAACATTTCAGCCATATGCTCGGTTCTGGTGTGGCTCTGCAGGCTGTCGGGGCTGTGACCTCAGAGCAGGGTTCAGACCAGGAGTCACGTTTTTCTGTGTGTTTCAGTGTCTGACCCGCAGCACGGCGGTGGAGATCGTCAACAGCAGTAAAGTCCTGCAGGGCGAGACCAGCATGCTGCTGGATGCAAAACTCCTGGTACGACTCGTCCTGATGAAACCAGACCAAACGAGTCTGATTAGCATTAAGCTAGCTGCATAAATTAGCATAACTATGTTTGATAGAACATAATAAACAGGTGTTCAGTGGCTGGTGTCGGCGCACGGGAGGGAACAACAGCAGATGCTGGTCTTTCAAACCTCAAATTGACTCTTTTGTTCGTCTGCAGTCGGACTCTCCAGAGGAAGAGGAGCTGCGCTCCACTCTGAACAGCCTCAGCGCTGAGCTCCACAAGCTGGACGACATCCACTGGATCTGTCCGCTCATGCAGTGCTCCGAGGAGGTGGTGTGTTATCACACACACGCAGCAGCAGCAGCCCAGCAGAAGGCCATGTCTAAGTGTGTGTGTGTGTTTCAGGACTCGGTGAGGAGCAGCAGTAAAGGCAGCAGCAGTATGAAGCTGAAGATCATACCTAAAACCAAGAAGGAGAAGGAGAAGCTTCACAAGCAGAAGTCCAACAGCTCTCTGTCAGGTGAAGCATCCCAGCAGAACCTCGAACAGCTCAGGAACAAGAAAACTTTATTATATAGAGAAGATGACAAAATTCATCATTCATGCATCAGGATTTGATCAAAAGAAGCAGGTTATGGAATTATTAAGAGTCTGGAAATCTAATTCCTACAGAAAACACTGGTCAGTTTGACTATTTGCCAGCAAACAGAGCAGGTCTCAGGTCTGAACGTAGCTTTGAACCTAAACTCAGGTCACCCGTTGAGTGATGGTCGTGTGAGTTCTGCTCTTTTTTAAAAAGCCATTAAAAATGATAATGAACTCGCCTGTAGCAAACAAAATACCATCAGAGCAAAGTGACTTACTGTTTCATGCTTTCTACTTTTGGTGCTTTTTTAAATAAATCTTGATCTCCTCTCCGGCAGGAACGTGGGACATCAAAGCAGGAACCTCTGAGGTGGATTCCTCAGGCAACTGACGTCCTACCCTCGCTCACCAGGAGGGGGCAGCGCCCCTCTCGACCTCTCACTAAACTCATGATGTCCTGGAGCTTCACACAGGTGTTAGAAACAGAAGTTAGACCTTCTTCCCTACTTTTCAGCTTTTACTCTGTTTGCCCTCCTTTGAAGTTTTGTTTGCCAACCGGAGGATTTTGGTTCCGTTTCTGATGATTATTTTTTTTCTGAGCGGGCCTTGCTCCGTCTCCGTTTGTTTTGTGGGCGTGGCCAGCAGCAAACGAAAGTAAACAACAAAACCAGGGAGGTGTGGCTAAAGCGTGGTGCTGTCCTTGCATGTCACGTTTAACCTATTCCACTTAAGTCGTTACAGATTTAGACTTTTATGTTTCCTAACTTCTGATTAGCCTTCTGACTGCGTATTTATTTATTTGTCGTTGCTACTGCCATGAGAACTCTGACTGCAACGAGTTGTCAAACGGAACAAGCTGAGGGATGAATCAGCGTTTTTCTGAACTGGAAAATAACTTTAACTGTTGCAAAAAAAACAAAACAGAGGAATGTACTTGTGTGGACTTGTATCTACCTGTGAATTAAGACGATGTTCATAAAGGTTCTCGTGGTGGTTCTAGTGGACTCGTATGGTCCGAGGCTTTGCAGTCACGCTGCAAAACAAACTATTGTGAGCTCTTTCTTTAGGAATAGTGAAATGATCCCAGGGTGGGGTCTCCGTGGGAGTCGCCTCTCATCCTGCATGTTCTACACTTGAATCATGAAGGTACAGAAACAAGATGGCGGGATGGTTTTGTTTTCTTTTAGGTGGGTGGAGGTGTTTACAGAAGGAGGAAGCATCAGGGGCATATCAACAAAAACTTTGCAGCTTCTTAATGTATTGCTCTTATTTTGACATTCTAAATGATTGTATTTGTAATATAAGAATAAGGGATAAGATGTATTTAATTTTTTTGCCTTGTCTGTGGTTAAAACTTATTATTATTACAAATATATCTATATTTTTTGTATATCTTATTTTTCCAAATGGTAATCTGTGAAGCTGTCCTGGCTTTGCTGCTTCCCCCTTTGAGAAACTCCTGAACAATCACGCATATCGATGCTGTTCTGTGTCCCTGCATGCATAACTTAGCCTTCCTTCGCCTCACAGTGGAAAACGCCTCAAAACAGGGAAATTACGCTTGTTTAATAAGAACATTAATATTGTTTCTGGATCTATCTTTAGAGCATAATTATAAATCACATGCAAAAAATATATAAATGCAAAAAACTAGGTTTATTTCTCACATAATATAGATGTAATTAGTATGCACTTATTTGTAGTACTGTAATAAAATAAGTAGAGTTTTTAAATGAAATGCCCTGCAGGGCAGAGTAATTAAAAGTATGTATTTATACCTCTATTCTATGCATTTTGTTGCCAAAACAGGACCAGCACTGGTTTAGTTTGTTGGTTGGGATTTAGATCAAGTTTTTAATTAGGTAAAATTATGAGGTTGATAAAATTCCTCTTGTGCATTAGCCAACGGGACAGAAGCTAGAGGGTCAAAGGTCATTAGAGGATTCATGTAGAGTCGCTGCATTTAAAACGTTAGCATTCCAGTTGTTAGCAAAGCTAGCATAGCTACATAGGGTCAAGGGGTAAAAACGTGTGAAGGGGTATGCATGTATGTATGGATGGATGGATGGTATAGAAATGGTGTACAGGTGAAACTTAAAAGGTGAAACTAATCTATGAGATAGACTCATTCCATGCAAAGCCAGATATTTCAGCCTTTATTTGTTATAATTGTGATGATGATGGCTTACAGCTGATGAAAACCCCACATTAAAAATCTCAGACAATTAGAATATTGTGAAAAGGTTCAATATTCTAGACTCATAGTGTCACCATATTCTAACTTTTCAAATTTCACCTGTATGCAGTATGGAATATATGTTCATGGTATGGTATGATATGTATGAATGGTATAGTAATTTATTTATTTAACATATGTAGAGAGGATAACCCCTTGAGATGATACATCTCGTTTTCAAGGGGGTCCTCTATTACTATACTATATATATAGTAATGATATGTATATGTAAAGAATTCGTACACGTAGCTAAGCTCCAGTGACTTAATGCTATAATTCGATAACTGTGTCAAAGTGTTTTAAAATCCAGCTGTACTAAATGAACTTTGACCCCTTTTAGTTTCTGTCTAGTTGCACGATTCATGTATTGTTGAGATTAGNCGAGTGCCCGTCTGTGGGCGAGCGCGGGCGCGGGCCCCCCACCCCCCCACACACACACACACACACACACACACACACACACACACACACACACACACACACACACACACACACACACACACACACACTAGGAGGACAACGTGAGTTATCAGGATCCAGACCTCGTGTCGGGTTCTGGTTAGTACGGTCATCGGTTTCTGAGCGGGTTTTTGTCAGGTAACACACACACACACACACACAGAATTTGATGGATAATTTTTGACTCGTCTGCTGCTGCATCATCTCCTGAGCCCAGCAGCATTTGGCCCGTTTGTTTCCATGGTTTCCCTCCTGATGGCTGTTGGCTCGGCGTGTTGAGCCTCTTCAGCCTAACCTTCATTCAGGAACCGTTTTGGCTTGTTTCTGCCTCCGCCAGGCGTTCGAGAGCACGCTGATCGACAGCTACCGCGCCGCCAGGCCCTGACGGAGGAGGAGTGCGCCCAGGTGCAGCAGCTGGGCCTGGGTGGAGAGTTTAGTGGAATGTTGTAGACAGAAGCAACAAAAGCACCAGTGTCTGATTTGTTTATCTGGGTGATTTCAGGTGCATCGCCACGGAGGCCAAAGTGTCCAGTCAGGAGGTACGAGTCGGGTTGGACAGACGGGAACGCAGATGGGTGAGCTCTGCAGGCTGTCGGGGCTGTGACCTCAGAGCAGGGTTCAGACCAGGAGTCACGTTTTTCTGTGTGTTTCAGTGTCTGACCCGCAGCACGGCGGTGGAGATCGTCAACAGCAGTAAAGTCCTGCAGGGCGAGACCAGCATGCTGCTGGATGCAAAACTCCTGGTACGACTCGGTTCTGAACTAAAATAGGTACGAAGACTCGATGGACAGAAAATTGTAGAGAAAATAAAACCGCTTTTTATAACTACAGTTAAATTAAAATGTATACAGCATTTACGTTCACTTTAAAGTTCAATCCAAGATCGCACTAGCTAGATATGCTAGCTAGGAGTACTAGCTTAAATGTTGACGTTGAAGTTAGCTTAAATGTTGACGTTAACACAGACATCTTATACATAGATGCCTCGTGGACTGGCGCTTCCTATTGGAGCAGCTGTAGTGGCCGGTCGCCATCTTGGATGGGTCTCCATTCGCACCCACTGCATTTTTTTCTTCTGAGGAAGGTTCTTCCCCAACTAAAAAACACATTTTATTATGCTTTTTCACAAAATCAGACATGTGGTATGGCAAGAGAATTAAAATATAAATATGATAAAATTAAATTACATTTAAAAAATTTAAATATAAAACCCCAACAGGTAGGCTAGAAAAGTCCCACGTGATCTGTTGTTGCAACTGGAGGCTGCAACGGGCATAGTTGCTCACTTTGCGTTGACTTCAGTTGGGTTTGGCGACGACGCTGTTACGCTCTCCAGCGCCCAATGAGGCGTCTACGTATTCATGTCTATGAACATTAAAGTTAGCTTAAATGTTGACGTTAAAGTTAGCTGCAGATTTAGTCTTTTTTGCGATGCTTATCCAACATTTTTTAAAGTGCAAAAGAGGCCCCCGTAGCTAATATTTACAACTTTTATTGTTAACTTCGTGTCTAAAAGGCTAAATACATTTTCCATGAGGCGGCGGCGGGTCCCTGTGAGGCGCTCTAGATGTCCAGCTGTGGTAGGATCGTGCTGCTGTATCCGTAGTGTGCCAGCTCTACGCTATACACCTTCGAGGCTTTAGTGGTGTTGTGCCAAGTCTGTACTTTGAATAACGAGACTTACAAGGTGTGTGTGTGAGTGTGTGTGTGTGTGTGAGCTCATGATACGCTTCAGATGCATTTCAAAGTTTACTGTACCTTGCCTTGCACTTTATGACGCAAATTTAAAGGGGAAGACATTTGCATACGTGTGCGAGATTTTTTGAGTGTTTACAAGCTTTTTTAATTGGAAATGGTATTTTATTTATGACAAATGTATATGAATTAAATGTGTGCTGGTAAAATGTAATATCTAACCAATCGTCATAAAATGATAAGTATCTAGAGATGTAAGAACAAATGTTTACTACATCTTACGTGTGATAAGTCATTTCACTGTCATAAAGATGTCCTCGCACCAATCAGAGCTAAGATGTTCTAAAAACGTAGGTAATTCTAATTTTTTGAACTTTGAGACAACATATTAGCATACTTTAGTGTTATTTATGGATTATAAATAAGTTGTTTACACAATGAAGATGTTTAGCTTGTGTTAAGCTGATTTTGAGTAGAATTTTTATTATTGCCTTTAACTGTCGTATTGAAAAAGAGCACAGCGATGTTGGGGCGTACATATACATAAAAGCCATTTTTGAATAACCAGTTGCCTGTTTTTTAATGATTTCTTTTAAGGAAATGTTCGTTGTCCTTATCTTTTGTGTAAGTTGTTATCAAACTTTAAAAAATGTGATAAAGTTATTTTTTTGTTTGTTTTGGGGAGGGACTGAAACGCTTCCATGCTCCTGCCCTGGAGTAGAGAAGAACCTGTCAGCAGAGGATCATTTTAAATGAATGACAAACACTTAAACTGCATTTGTGCAACAGTATTTACAGGAGGACCTTGTGAACGCACCCTTGGATCTGAGACTGTGCACAGAGCTAGAAGTCAGACTAGATGTTGCACGACCTTGTTAAGCTGCGAGGTGTTTTCTTGTGTTATCATGTGAAGTGTGTAACAAAGACAAAAGTCGGTTCAACCCTCTGCAGATTAAATGATTTATTCAAGTGTGAAAGTGTCTGTTTATCTCGTTTGATCCATCCTGGCTATGAGGGTCACTATCTATACAACCCTAACCCCCCTCCGATCTGAATCACTCCACTTCAGCTTCTCCATCCTCCAGGTCTGGCATGTCTTCATATCCCTCCTGGTCTTCTTGCTTCCTTTGCTCCTGTAGCTTCCTCTTCTCCTCTTCTGCCGTCCTTTTCTCCTCCATCACCCTCTTCATCTCCTCCTCCACCTCCTTCCTTTTTGAATTCTGCATCTCCTGCTGTTTCTTCATCAGCCCCTCGGTAATCTGCTCCGTTATTTTCTGCTGGGTGACTTCGGGCGCCTCTTCCTCGTCCGAGTCGCTGATGTCGTCGTCGTTGATGTCCCAGTCAGGCTCGTAAGAATCTGGGATTTCGATGAAGTTTTCTTCTACAGGTTCTGGTTCGGGTTTGAAGTTCGGATCCTCCAGTTTGCCCCAGGCCACCTGGTCAGCCTTTCGAAGCGTGATCTCCACTTTGGATGGGACCATGTTGACGGAGCTCTGTTTGACGTTGATGACCTGAAAGTTGAGAAAAGACTCTTATGGTTTAATTTTCCTCCAATCGACCCCAATCAAGTCAGTGCAGCTGAGAGATATTTAATTAGGGACAGATGATACGCACCCCCCATAGGTGGAAGTTTCTCTTGAAAACGTTGTTGCTCTCAAACTGGATTTGACACGAGACCTGCAGAGACGACAGGGGTGGAGTTACGTTTGGGTTTTTATGCACATAAATACCGTAAGAGGCTCCTGGTCAGAGAACAGCAAAAAAAAAAAAAACCTAAGACGGGTAAAGAATGGTTTAAAGGTCTCATTCACTTAAAAACCTTCTGCAATAGGACTGGTTGCACATGCATGCTGAACACGGTTATTTACTCAAACCCCCATCACCTGCATTAGTTGCAGAAAGGAAATGGACAGGAAAAGAAGTCAGAAAAAACAATCGCTTTTCTATCACAGGTAAAATTAGTATTCACTACCCCAGCCCACCTGGGTTGCGACCACAGGAGGGCTGATTTTGGAGAGCATGTCTCAGCTAGTGGAAGCTAACCCTTTATCACACCTTCAAGCATCATCACCACTAAACTTCTGCTCTTGTAGGAGAAAATGAAAGTTTTCATGCAAATGTTCTGAAATGTTCATTAACAAATGTCCAGGAAGGTGTTGTTCTACTTATCCTTGGACTCAGGATCAAATACGGCAAAGCTAATTTGGTCTAACGTAGCGTTTTGAGAACAAAGAGAGCATCGTGTTGCCGCGAGCCAATCCGAGGCTCAGAAAACGACTCATTCATTCACACTAGAGATTACAGCAGATTTTTTTTGGGGGGGGGGAGTGAAAGAGTCTTTTATTGATCAAAATGTGTAGATTTGGGGATGCAGTGCCCCCTGTGGTAGCTAAAGGGAACAGCATCTTAACAGTAACTTTACACAAGTGAAATACTAACAAGAAAACTCACCTTTAGCTCAGAAAGGACAAACCTTCACTTGTTCCTGTTTACGTACAAGCTAGCTTCAGCAGGAAGTTTAAGATGGCGTGTAACACTTATGCTAGTGCTAGCTTGCCTGGTCAGCACCTTCTCATGTTTTTCTTTACCGATTTCATTTTGGAGCTGATCCAGTTAAAGATGGCCGCCAAAGCTAATTCACCCTAACTAATGAAAAAATGGCTCTAGCTCAGTTTTACAGACATTTAGCTCACATTTTCTTAGTCGCTAAGGGTATACAATACATCTATAAACGTTCAACAAAAGATTATGGCTTCAAACGCAGATTAGTAATGACTTTAAGTATGCTCATGGACAAGTACACACGTTTATTTATTTAAGGATTCTCAGTTTTCACCAAAGTAAGGACTATTTTATGGGTTTTACTATTTAAAAGCACAAAAATAAAAACAAAGGGTGTTATGACTCATCTTCATCTATTATCATCTCTAACTAAATTACTTTATAAAAAACAAGAGATTATTCAGTAACACTTTACAATGAGGGTCCCTTTAGTAACATTACTTAGTGCATTATTAAGCATTAATAAACAAAAGATTCCTTTATTAACGTTCCTGATATTGTTAACTATTAAGTGTCCTTAAGGTTAGGACAAAGGTCCAGGGAGTGTCTGCTTAGTGATACATTACTTAATATTAACATTATTATTAAGCAGTTGTTAATACTTTATTTAATAGTTTATTAATGCTTAATAATGCACTACGTAATGTTAATAAAGGGACCCTTATTGTAAAGTGTTACCGTATTATCTCAAACATTGATAAAGGAGTTAGTTTAGCATTAACGATGTTCTTAGTTACAGGTTATAACTGGTTTATTAATGCTCTATAACACTGTTTCTGTGTGATGAGACTCACGGCTGTTCGGTTGGCTTCGATGCAGCAGGAATCAGGGTTTGAGTTCTTGGCGTAAACCGTTAGAACGACACTATTCCCAGTCTGGTGCCAGTCATACCGACACGCCACCTTCTTCTTGTCCTGTAGACAGAGAAACATCTGGTTTAACCTCAACATCTTCTCTTTCATTCAGTCATGAGGAGACCTAAACATCAGTTCATCACTGAGGTTTCTGCTCCCCAGGTGCTGCACCTGCCTGCTTAGGGATCCAGCGGTGTTTCCCAGTGCTGCAGCCCTTCTGGTCCAAGAAAGCATCAAAATCTGTCGTCTTTATGCAGCAGCAGCTCCAGTATTTATACCTGAACAAAGACACGATCAGTCAGTAGCTGCTGTGTGATCCAGAGAGGAGAAAACACCAACCTGATCCCCATGGTGACGGTAAAACTAGAGGGATCTGTAGGTATCTGAATAGTGTTTGTTCTAATGATCCGGCTTTAATTACTCTTCAGTTTCTGCTCAGATCACTTAATGTTTACGTTCCTCCTTAGTAGGATCCATCTAATTATCGTCTAAACTCAAGTGGTAAAAGCTGTAATTCTGATGATGGTGGTGTTTTGGGTAGACGAGTGAATCATAGTCTCACCCTTCGTGGAAGACCGGCGCTCCGGGGTGGTGGCTGCAGACCTCCAGGTCTGTCTCCGGGCCTTGGTAGATCTGAATGAAACCAGATGATCTCAGTGTACAGACTGTTGTAGCTGTCGTTTATACATTTAATCTAGTTTAATAGTTGGATTTATGGGTTATTTAGATTTTAAAAAGACTTTTAAATAGTTTCCCTCCTCTTTTAAAGATGTATTCCACCAACTTTAGCCTCTCAGGCCAGCAGCAGCAGCAGCTGAGTGAATGCAGCCATCCAGTCTGTTTGACATTATAGAGTCAGCAGAAATCCTCCTGCTGTCTGCGTAACGTCCCTTTATGTTTTATTAATACGCCTTTGATATTACAGCGTCTATAAAGTGGAGCTAATTTGAACACATTCAGCCTGATGGCGTCTTTCATCTGAGCTATTACTTTTATATAGAGCAGCTGATTACTGCTGGAGGGTGTTGATCTGAGTGTGACCACTAGATGGAGCTGTTTACTGAGCTCTGACAGCTCAGGGCTGTTTCAGGAGGTTTCAGATTGAATGGAATAGAGAAAAAATTATTATTAAAAGCCCTAAATCATCTAAAGTTAATCTGGTTTAAAAGCAGATTTAAAGATTTTTCTTTTTGTTCTCTTCTGACGACGTTAGCATACATGCTAACTCAGTGATTTGTTATTATAAATAATTTATCCTCGGATTTCTGGAGGATTTTCTTTACTGTAGCTGTTAGGAGCAGTCGTCTCAGTTAAACTACAGACTGTTTCAGATTACTGGTTTAATTATATTTCATTCTGAGCCATGAACAGGCTCGTATAACTAAAGGGGTGAGCCGTTGTGATTTGAAAACATGCAGCCACAGACACAACTTGTTCCCATACAAATACCATAAATGCTGCTTTTTGTGTTTTTTCATTTGTTACTAATGATCTTTTTACAGTGGAACCTCCACTAACACACATCTATGGGTTATTGGCAGCAACAGCAACATTAATACCGGCCATATTGGTGCATCCCTCCTTTAAAAGCTTAAAACATCTTTATTTCCCTTCACTTGACCCTTTTCTTCATTCTGAAGCAGCACACGTATGAGACCTGGACAGAAAGACCTCAACTTCCAGAAGAACTGATGATCAAACAGCTTTTAAAGGTCATGAGAACGTCTGGACCACTGAGAGCAAAGTAAGAATTTGAGATGGTTTTACAGACTTTTCATTTCTGATGTCACATCAGTGATCACTTTTTCACCCAAACACACACACACACACACACACACTGAAGACACACTCACTGATTTGCAGCCGGCGTTTTTGCAGCGTGTCCCGTGCACGATGCTCTGTCCCTCTGTAGGACACGGAGACGTTCAGTCACATCAAATCCTCCGTTTACGACACAAAGCTTCAGACTCAGGCTCCAGCAGGAATAAACCTCCCTTAGGTCAGACACTCTGGTGTCATGAAACTCTTTAAACGGTCTAATTATGTCTTCAGGGTTTACGTAGGAGACAAACGTGTTCGTGTGATCAAACCCTGAATAAGGTGTTCTAATGACATGGATGTGATTCCTCTTCTCTGCTGTTAAATCACATCACAGGATGGAGATAGTAAAAAAAATGGACGTGTTGTGACTCCATAGTAAGAAGCTGCTGTTTCCATGCTTGTTATTGGGCAGTGAAGGCACCAGAGGTGCATTCAGGAAGCGTGGGAACTAACCTTTCTGCTGGGCTTCTGCTCTCTGGCTGATGCCCAGATTCTCCAGCGCCTGGACCAGTGATGCTGACACTTTGTAGGGCAGCTTGGTCATAGGCTCCTCCGTACTACACACACACACACACACACACACACACACACACACACTGGTGTTATAACACAGAAGCAGGCCTGCAGGCTGATCCAAGCTGTTACCCTCTGCATTATTTATTCTAGCGATGCTGCAGCCAGCCCCGCTCTGACCTCTATGAATCTATTCGTACTCGACAGGAACCAGACTGACAGGAATGTCTGAGCAAACTGACGACCACCAGCTGAGTGCGAATCCCCGTCACACACCTGGGTCTCTCTCTCTGCAGCGCCTCGGCCGATTTGGGACCCCGGTAGATGATCTCCTGGTTGTTGGCGTGCTTAACGTCGGCCTTATCCGACAACACCTCCGGTCTCAGAGGCTCCTGGGGCTTGACGTCGCTGTGGCGCCCGCGGCTGCAGCCCTGTGGTCCAAACCAACCAGAAGTCACGTCAGATTAGGAGTTCCTGGTGTTCAGATAAGTCAGGAGAAATACTTGTTGAAAAATCTTTAAAAAGTGAAAGAAAGGTGGGATTAGAGCTTCATTAAAGCCAGCTGAACTCACACCCAAGTCAGTTTTCACTTCCCTCCATCCGATAAGGTCCTAGCTGGAGAACGTGTGAACTGGTGTGAAGCTGACATGAACCACCCTTCTTTGTTTGGGCGCTGGCTTTTACACTTTGGTGTATTTTCTAAAACATCAGTTTTGTCCAAAATATGATGATTGCTGTTCTTAAAAGAGTATTCCATATCCTTAAGCTACAGACGGTCATTGCTGTTTAAAAGTTCTGATTTTCAGTTAGGATTAAGAAGCTCCTGAGGTCTGGTTCACACGGCTGGATTTTAAAATTGTCAAAACATAGAAGACCACACACATGGAGATAAATAACAACTACAGCTATAACTGTTTTGGTCCTACTGTGTGTGGTCACATGACAAAGAACACACATGAGTAAACAAACATGGTGGAAGAGGATTAGGGTTGTTCTCCTTGCTCTGTGCAGCGTGCTTCCATCACCCTTCTCTCTGATTGGCCACACACCACATTCATCAGGCTAAACGCTCGTTTGTCCTCAAACAGCAAACCAACATGTTGACGATCCCCAATTTGAGATGGAAGTGGTGCAAATGTTCTCCCGAGCAGACCAGAGCACTCCTAACACACCACACACAGCAGGAACATCTGATAAGATTATCTTTAGAGCCATCCGGTGATCAGGGGCATCCTTAAGATTGTTGGAAGAGGAGAATCGGGTCAAAAATCAGCACAACTATCCTGTATAAGATAAGATAAGAACCATGATGTCTCTTTAACTGAAGTGGATTCTCTCTGACCAGCAACCACTGACAATAAATAGCAACCGCCATTCTGGAGGGAGCTTTCTAAAAAGTCTTGAATAGTTTGTGACGGTTAAAAAAGCGCACGTCTGAACCAGGCTAAGGGAGGGTCGCCAACCAAACTGTGACTGAGCTGAGACGGCACCATGCCCCACCCAGGACCCAAACATACCGCTATGACCTCTCACTATTTGATCCATCACACTGTAAAGATCCTACAGAGATCATTCGTCCATTTGGACGCCATAGCTAGGAGTGAAGGAGCCCAAACAGGAAGGTCCTATAATTAGCTGCAGAATCAGCTGATCTCTTTGTTATCAGAGCAGCGTTCTGCCTCCTGCTCTTATTGTGAAGTCTCATCTTTACCAGTTCAGCCTGCTGGAGCTCAGAGGAAGGAGAAAATGACCAGAGCACGATGGATCTCCTTCTCTCCTGGTCTTAGCTACACGCTAACATATAACAGCATTAGCTCTGTTTGCTAGCAGACAGCAGCATCAGCGTGGTATTAACTCTCTAAAGTTTGTTATTGATGCACCTTCAGCTCTGAAAGCACGACTCACTGGTCTCTGTGATTGAAAACGTCTAGCTGCATAAAACATCATCAGTATTAGCTCTGCGCTCCATCACCCTGCTGTTATCAGTCTGAAGTGACATATCTCTAACTCTGAGTGCATTTTACATGGTTTCTTTTTCCACCGCCGCTTTTCTCCTTCCACTCGATTAAAGATTCATCAAAAGAGCTGAATTTTTTTCAGATCATTTCCTCTTTCCTGAAATACACGAAGGATTTGGAATTGAGAGCAACCTTGAGATGTTACCTTGATGGAGAGGAACTCAGAGAAGTCTGTCGTCCTTTTCTTACAGCAGGACCACCCCTGCAGGAGGAGACCATGTGAGCCGCGCTGCTCCACATCAGACTAATAAAACACCTTGATCTGACTGTTTACCTTCAGGGCGTCGTGGAAGATGGGAACTCCAGGATGGAAGAGGCAGGAATCTGTAGGGGGGGGAGAAGCAGAGAGTACCAGCTGTTGTTCCAAATAAGACCAGGGCAGCCGTCCTCCTCCCACAGACACGATCCTTCTAACCTCCTCATCTGTTCTTCCAGCTTTCCACACACACAACAATCTCATATCTAGGTCTGATCACTCATTTCTAACTGATCATAACAAATCTGCATTTTTCATAACCGCTCATTTCCATCTGATTTGCACTTCAAGGCCGGAGCACAGCGGGAGCGTGGTCACGAGGGCTCCTTCCCTCTGAAGTATGAATGAATCTGACGTTTTCACAGCCTACATTTGGAGAGTCAGGCCTCGTTAAGCTTTTAGTTTCGTCTGAGCTAAATGAAACCTCAAAGTAACGAGTCCATCACTGAGGACGAGGTCTGGACTTACCATCCTTGTTGTTGCTGGGGTCAAACGTCTCTCCACAGCCTTTGTTGTAGCACAGCAGAGCCATGTTGGCCTCAGTCCTTCTCCGTCTCTGCTCGTGTTCACAAGTCGTCCTCCCGTCCCCGCCTCGGCTCACCGTCTTAACCTCGTGGTTGGACCTCCAGAAGCTTCTGTTCCCACGAGGGAAGGAGGGATCCAGAAGGACGGATCTCCTTCTGGAGAGGGGACAGAGGGGCTCCTCTGAGGGAATGGAAGGTAAAAATAGCAGATCACCTCCCCCCGTCTCAGTTTACAGCTGTTAAAACTTATCTGTGGAGGGGGGGCTGTCACAAACAGGCCCAGAGTGGTGGAGCTGCTTCGGTCACTTCCTGTTCCTGGATCTGAGACATCTGTGTCCATACGTCCATGTGGTCCTTGTGCTGAGAGACGTCTAAAGGAACAACGGTAGGAACCCAGAGGTCTAGATCCTGTGGCTCTGGAGCCTCAATGGGCCCTTTGGATCTTCCACTAGAACTTCAGCTACAAATAATTAGAAAAAACCAACATGATTTTAAACATGGATATGATGAAAAATGCAGATTTAAGCTGCTTTTCAGGTTTTTCATGGAATCATTTCATTGATTTTCAGCAGCAGAATGATACTAAAAGTACCGGTTTTTAATTTTCTACATATATCGACATCAGAAATAAAATCTGCTCTTTTTGCAAATTTTTTTTCTTAACTTTAAAACCCAGTTATAGAAACAAAATAATGTTTTTTATGACAAGAAATCTCCTAAAGTTGATTTTTACTGAAGAGCAAACAAACCTGATTTCTGACGTTTTCTTAGAATTCTTACATTATTCTCAGAAATCCGATAAAAAAACTTTTGTTCAGTGGCCGTAATCCTCGTCTGTAGATGGTTCTCTTCTCTTTCTTTTCAAAGATCCTGAAACAGTTGTTGGTTTATTCTGGTGGACTGAGGAGGAAAACGTCTCTTTGTGTTGCAGAGCTCTGGCATCGAGTCTGAGCTGCATATCTTTACAACTTTAAAGGTTCATTTTGTAAGAATGAAGCAATAATGTTATCAAATGTGGGTACTGCAGTCCATTTTCAAAACAAAACCAGTCATTTTGTCATTCCCATTTCTGATCATCATGGCTGTTATCAGGTCAGCTCCAGAAGATGACGAGTGACGATGAGTCATACACAGTGAGCTGATAAGTAGATAAATTACTGTAATATCCAGTTGTTGGTAATTGAAAAAGTATCTAAAAAATGTTTTAAAGCCGACTATTAGCAACTAATAGGGCTTGGGATCACACGTGATTATGCGTTGCATTCTGGGACGTGGCGGACATGTTGGAAGCCTCACGGGTGTAAATAAACTGTGGAAACAAACAGTAAATCGCAGAGAAGAAGCAGATTTGGGGGAAAGAATGTGTTAAACAACATGTTAAAATCCCGAAAATGGTGCGGAATATACAGGGATACATTAAATAAGGAAGCCAGGGGCCGGTATGTGGACAAAATCAGGATTATAAACGGTTTGGATCCATATGAAAGACCAAAGCCTGGAGCACCGACGACAACTTGCTGCTGCCGCAGCTCGGCTAACGGATGTTTTCGGCTTTCTTGTTTGTGGTGTGAGTGGATAAGCGTCCGGATGAAAGGTATGTGTTTCATTTGCTGGTTTTTCTAGTAAAACAATCAAAATTGTCATCCCATATAAGAAAGGTAGCAGAAGAAGTTCGCCCGCATTAGCCTACCGGTGTGTGTGCATCTATATCTGTCGGTATGCATGTCCGGGTTGAACTAAAGAAACAATGTATAAAAAAAGTACATCATCTGTAACTTACCAGAATGAAAATGCAAAGAATAGACTCTCAAGACCGGGATACTCTGGAGAGGCTTTACAGCTGCGACCCCAGGTTATGCATCCAAGCAGGGAAACGGTGAAAAGTTAGTGAATAATAAGCGATCAAATGAATAAGAGATTAAATGAAGCCGCAAGACTGAGCGCGCTGTTGACTGAAGTTACAATAAACAAGTAACGAGGCTTCCAACATGGCGGCCGATGACGACACAATCAGCCCTATTCAAAGTTAGCATTGTTAGCTCAACGTTAGCCTCTAGTCTTCTTTACCCGATAAAAGATGCTGTGGCTTCTTAGGGGTCGCTTCTGTTACTGGATTGCTTTCTGTCCACAACTCTGGAGCTTTGTCTGCTGGCGTCAAATTACAAATGTCGGCGCTGCATCGTTAGCTCGCCTGAGACATGGCAACCTCACAAACACAGATTGTCAACAAAGACGTCCCTCTTTGGCCATTTTGAATGGAGTAAAACTGACAATCCCCCAGCCGGCTGAGAAGGAAATCTGTTTCTATGGTGTTCCACTTGTGCCAAAAATATGTTAAAAATGTTGTTACGTTGTCCTAAAAACTTGTCCAGCTGTGTTCTTACTCTGTTGTTACAACCTGTTGACACGCTCTGTCATTTTAACCTGTTGTCCGGCTGTATTGTTACCTGATGTCACCTGACTCTGTCGTAATCTGGTAACAAACCAGCCAGAAAACAAAGAAAGACGACATAACGCGATGACAGATTTTAACGACAGAGTCACATGGGGCAGCAGCAGCTCAGGAGATGGAGCAGGTTGTTCAGGAGGAAGGTTGAAGGATTCCTCCTGGTTCCTGGCACAGAACTATGCTGTTGTAATCAAAGTTACTTATTAAAGAAAACAAACCTGAAAATAACAAACCCCTCAACGCCTGAAACGATAATAAAAAAAAATTAACTATTTATTGTCTGTTAAATCAGCTAATCAGTTTTGTTCTTTTTTCCAAGCACACCTGCACTGATAATTATAAAACCTCATTCTGGGTTATTTAGGTTTTACTGCAACAAACTAAGCGTTTTGGGCTCATTGGTCAAAGTCTTATGGGGTTTTTTAACTCCAGGATGCAGATTTTCCCAGAATCCCAACACAAGATGAACAGAGTTCCTAACGTCATCCATCAGGGGTTGTGGTGTTATGACTGATTTAGTGGATTTTATCCAGAACACGCGGAGACAAAGTACCAGCCTGAGCCTGAGGTACGACACCAACATTATTCACCGGGACAGAACCAGAGCTGTCGCCTCATCCTGAGTGATGCACTTCCTCCAGAACGCCACTTTGTCATCAACAGAAAACCCTGAAATTCAACCAAATGCATCACCTCCTTAGAGCCCTTTAGGTGGACCAAAACAAATGTACATGAGCCGCTTCATCAGTCAGGAGGTGGGACCGGAGTTTAAATCCCTCACCGTGTGAGTGTTGTTGGAACAACAGAAACTCCGACATGTTTCCAGGTCAACAGGAGATTATAGAGAGAAATGTGTCCCAAACAAACAAACGAACGGTGAGGATGAGGAACAAGGACGATTCCCACAGATTCATCCTCCTTAATAAAAGTTAATTATCACTCGTATCGGTTTAAGATGATTATTCCAGTTCATCCTTAAACAGAATTATTCATTTCCTTTTGACCTGAGAAACTTTAACTAGGTTAAATGCAACTAGTTGACATAACTTGGTTAAGTAAATTCAACATTTCATTTTCTAGAGTGTAGCTTCTCTTTTCATTTAATTTTGATCTCAATTAAAAGTGATCAGACCGTCCACGTTAATAAAAAAAAACACGCTAAAAATAATTTTGCTAGCTTTGATTTAAAAAAAAAACATTCTTTCAAGGCTTTTTCTTGAAATTTGTTACATTTATTTCATTTCAGCTCATGACAGAAATATAGAGATAGACTCTACTAAATCCTTTATTTTATTTTTTTTAAATAATCTATTTGCAACCAGAAATTCTGTTTACATTTGGATAAGAGGCCCAGCAGAAAAGTGCCTGTTTTATTGTTTATTTATACAAGTCTGAAGTGGTGTTGATGCAGTTTATTTAGATTTACTGTATTTATGGTTTTAACTTGTGAAAAAACAAGAGGATGAGTTGAATAAAACCTTTCATGAAGTCATCCTCTCTTAGTGTTTCATCAATTTTTAACTGTTGGAGTAAAAGTAATAAAAAAAATGACTATCTAACTTTTGCTTTATTTACAAATGGCATTTATGTACTATAGGACTGATAAGCTAACGGCTAGCCTGAGGTCAGCCAAGACCATGGTGAGTTGCTACAGTTAAAAAAAAAGCTTCAATGACATCTTTTGCAGGAACTCCTATTTAATTAGACATTGGCGATGTTTTAAGATGGCAATAATTTTCTTTGATCATGGTTGTGTTCAAACTAGCCATTAGCTTATCAATCCTCTATTCATTTATTATTTTTATTCAGAAAAAAATTCAAAATGACAAACATTCCTTTCAATTCAGATCTGTGGCTAACTTCTCCAGCAGCTGTTAAAAATAAAACAGGCGAACACTTAGGAATGAAAAAAATGACTTTTTATTTCTTCCAAAAAAAGAGAAAAAGATAAAGAGGAAACAAGTCACCTAGAATAAACAAATATACTGCTGTAAAATAAAAGCCCATATTTTTTAAATCAACTGTAACACTTGTTTGCCTTTCCATGCTTGATACACTCCATATATTTCTGCTTTAAATAAATAGAAAACATGTACAAGGAGACGGGGGAGGAGACAGAAAAAAATAATAAAACGAGAGAGGTTAGCAGGTTGATCTCTGCTCCAAAAAACATTTGGCATCGCTGAGAAATCATGGCTGATCCTGATGTAACGGGGAGGTCTGCAGCCCTGGAAATCCACACGGTCTGTCTGATCAGCAGCGTGTCGTCATAGCGATACACGGCTGCTGTGGTGCTACTATCATCCATGTACAAGCACGACAAAAACAGGAGTAAATGAGCACAATAAGAGTTGTAATTAGCCTTTAAGCTGTGTGTGTGTGTGTGTGTGTGTACGCATTTCTCTATATACAGAAAAGTGAGGCAGCAATCCGAGGGTTCTTACCAAAAAAAAAAAAATCAGACGTAAGAAAAATAATAAACGTGCACAAGAGATCTTTGACTCAAAAAACGCCCGACAAACGAAGAAGTCTTTGTTCTTTTGATGTCCGGTTCTGACTCATGGGCAGCGACCCGCGGGTGTGCTGCAGGACAACAACGACGACATAGAAAGTTTGGCAATCCTTAGTGCCGGTCTGGCTCATTTATCGTTAGTACAAAACATTTATCGGTGTCAGGCCAAACAGCTGGTGAACCCGCTGACCTGGACCGCCAATCGTTGGTCGAGCTGAATCGATCTGTCCTGACAGACAGTTGGACACACGGGGAACGGCAAACGTTCAACATCAAGGTTTCTCCTCCACCAACGAGATCCGTGCTACAGCAAAGGGACCAGCTTACAGAATCCACCCTAACCCAGAGCTTCCAGGACTGATCCCAGACCAACTGGGAAAGCACCAGAACCCGGTGACTGCCCTGGGAAACTCCCAGCTGCTAATATGAGAAAGTATCTGAGCATTAAAAGGGGGGAGGTGTACTAATGGAGCCGTCACGCCTGGCCCAAATAAAGATAAAGCTGGAATAATTACTGGCAGTTCCTTCAACGCTAAAGAGACGAGGACGTGAGCCAGAAACCATTAACAGGCCCAAAAAATATATATATATCTCCCTCCCTTTGATATCTGATGACTGGGAAACCACTCGACATGAAACCAACCAGCAGAGAAGCTGAATGTAAAAGTTTGGACCAATAAAGGAACATTTTTGACCTGAATACCACAAAGATCTGCTTAATTCCCCCAAACCAATTACGTCTAACGAGGTGATTAAAGACCATCTCAGCTCCAGTTGGACCTGAAGTCATAAATCCAGGGCTGGTCCTGGATCAGTGCCTCAGAAGCACCAAGTTACTACACAACACTAGAGAGGGCAAGATGGTGGGCCAATGGCACCAATGGGAGGAAAAGAACATATAGCCCTAGAGCCTACATTATCTAGTTAGCAGAATAATTTATCAATTAGTAAACAAACTTGGAAGTCGCCCATTTTTATTTTATTACACATTAGTCCAGCTATAAATCTGTCATGAATGGTCAGCTTTCCCTTTGAAGACTATCAGGATACTTTTTTTAGAGTCTAGATTATATTTGACCCCTAAATATTGGGGAGAATCATAAAATCACTTCAGTAAAGTGAAAAATCAACAAAATTTGAATTTTGCGTGTCTTTCGAAACTCCATGTAGTATTTTTTATGAAATTTTCAAACGCAAAGCTACTCAAAAGTGATAGATTGTCCCTAAAGACACAAACTACTCGCACAAATTGTGATAAAAGTGGTTCTGGGCACTAATATTCAGCTGTTCTCCATCATCTACATTCATTTCTGATGGAGGGAAAAAGACAGAAGAATAAATATGGGATGTTCTTGAGAACTTAATTTAGCTTTTCCCAAAAGGGCTTGGATTTGTCTAAAAACCTGGAATCCAAGCATGTGCTTTACCGTAAAGGGACAGTTTCTGAGGAGCAAATGGATGAATGTCGTTTAGAACGAAGGCAGGAAAAATATCTTCAAACCACTGGAACAGATTCAACAGCAAAGACTGAGAAGTGACACCACCGAGCCAAAGAGCCTCTGAGATGTTGGATCTACAGCTACAGGACAGAGACACCGACGGGGGTTAAAGCGCTAGCGGCAGGGACTGGAGGGGACAACCTACGGCAGGGAGGGACGGCTTCCACAGGGGTCAAGAAGAAGAGAGGCTAAGCTAACACACGACCATGACAAGAAACCTTTAAAGATCTACGGACAGTGACGGGTGGGACGATCTACACAGGAACCAGTAAGCATTTTACATATCTACACAGACTAATTACAGACCAAACGGGCCGACAAAATAAAAGCTTCTAGAGACCGACGGGACCAGAGAGACTGAGAGACATCGTTGAGACTTCACAGGGGACTGGACCATGAGCGGGACTATTTACCGGTGGGTAGGTGGGATGGAACGTCGGACGGGGAGCAGGGATGGGATTTACAAAAAAGCTTCAAGTTCATTCTTAGAGTGGCAGGAAATCAACTTTCAGTTACTCGCCAAAATAAAACAAACTTTATTCTCCGATACCCCAAAACTAATCCTACAAATGTCTAATCTCTAACGACTGGACACCAATGGACCTGGAGACAGCTCCACTACTGCAAGGTAGCCACTTCAGTGCAACTTTTTTTTTGCATGTGCATTTTTGCAACAATATTTTAGTTTTAGGAAAAAAAATTCAAACGTTTGGCTTCAAATCTGACCTTAGAAATAGCCCTCAATGAACAAAAACCCTTAAAGAGAGCATTACGCAGGAATAGAGCAACAGTAGAAACTGATGGGGACGTAGCGGCCATGACACCCTCAGCATCAGACCCCAGCAGGGCACTGCAGCCACACGGTTAGGTGTGCACAGATGGAGTCCAGGATGCAGCCTCCAGCTTTCAATCAGTGCAATTTAAAGTGAATTTAACTCGATTTAGTAGCATTAGATCCACTCAGTGCTGCTGCTGTCGTCCATCACTTAAACACGGATTTACCACGAGGTCGTACATAATGAAAAAGCTCTTATTTTGGAAATCTTAACAAGAAAAAAAAACAGAACAGGTCGACACTGACTTCATCCAAGACATCAAGGTTAAAGGTCTCATCATAAAGGTTTTAGAGTCCAAACATACAAACCAACCTGTTTTCATTTCATCTCCTCGAGCTGGAGGTAAAAGCGGGGAATGTTTATAACCCACAACACACTGCATCATCTGGTTAGCAACATGGCTAACGGACAGAAGGCTAGCCAGGATGACGAGCTCCCTTTTGTTTGGTAGGTGTTGGTGTGTATCCCTTCAAGAGCAGATTAAGGAGACACAAATGCTCGCTTGTTGCAGCCAGATCAGGTAAAACTGCATGAATTATTTGCTTGCAGACATTAAGTCATTCAATGATTTAGGGTCGAATATGAAAGGATCAAAAAGACTCATTATAAATTATATTTAAAGACCCCCAACCCATAAAGCCCTGGTGGATATGACATCCCAGAACTGAATAAGTTTTGTTGTGGAGGAAAAACAAAAACAGGCCCTTGTAATGTTCACCGACACCTGGCCCTGTGGGACTCCGCAGCTTCAGGTGGAGAAAACAGACTTTAGATCCAAACCCACAATCGCTGTAGAAGCCCTGATAAGAGTCAACGAGCAGCTGGTGAGAAAAACACGACTGAAAAAATACAAAATATAATAACAGAGAGTGGAAAATTACAGGAAAACGTTTGAGAAAAGTGTGAACACAATCAGTGGAGGAGGGTGGAGAGGAGGCTGGCTGGAATGCTTGAAACAACTGCTACACACACACACACACACACACACGCACACACACACACACACACACGCACACACGCACACACGCACACTTGTCCTCTCATAAGTGCTCCTAAATTGCTGTTGCAGGCGGACGGTAACCCAGAGAGGACAAATAGCACCAGTATGAAATAAAGCTAATTCTCCAGCAGAGACTCTCCAAGAGGTCACATTCAGATCTCCATCCTCATTCCCATCAAACATCCTCCATCGGTAGGTTTTAAAACTTAAATGAAACAATAAACACAGAGGCCACACACACACACACACACACACACACACACGCACACACACACACACACACACACACACACTAGCAGTTGTTTCAAACAATGACCAGGACTGTATCTCCTCCTCCTCCATCCCTCTAGTCCCTTGTGATGTCATCTTGCTCTTTCCTGTGTTTTGGTGTCTGTCGGTGATCTTTTCTGTCTCTTGAGTCGATTCACTTGATCAAATCATCCATCTGATCGTCCTCTTCTGCTGTTTGTTTGTTGCTTTTGGCACTCAGCGTCCCCCTGACTGGATTACATAAACTGCATCTGAACAGATAAAACAGTAGTGCCATGAAAACAGGAGAAATTCTTGTTTATATGCATAAACAAATACATGTTTTACTTGTGGAACTGCACTAGAACAGACTATGATACAAAAGTCAAACGCAATCTTTAAAGGTTATGGGATGGATTTTTTTTTTTTCATTTTAAAACAGATGTAAAGCCAGAGTCTCACTGAGCTGCATTTGTGTGACACTTTTATGAAAAGCTTTACTAATGACATGTGGGGTAAGGCTGCAATGAATAAGCAGATATAATTAACATCGCTGACTGTCAAAATAATCGTTAGATGGTGCATATTACATGTGAACCCATTTGAATGTGGTGAAAATGTTCTTTTTGCAATTTAGTCACAAAGATGTTTTAATTTAGTCCCAAGTTTGTTGCCAACTCCTCCCAGCGTTGCATCACTTATACTTTGACTCATGGAATTGAGAACGGTTTGAGTTAGGTTCCAGAAGACTTTGAGCTGCCACTAAGGTTTGCTTTTCAAAATGAACATTTCTTAGTCAATATCTTCAAAGTTCCAACAAAACGATGGGGCCTTTTTAAGGAAGAGGAAAACAAATGTTTCAAGAGCACCGTCATGAATGTCGTTAAAGGTTTGTCACAAACACCCCAATGATGTTTTACGCTTCTTGTCTGTATAAAACAAGTAAAACCAAAATCACAGCAGGAATGTTACCTGGGCTCCTGGCATGGGTGCAAAGGGGTTGGTGGGTCTTAGAACAGGCTGGTTGTACATCATTGGCTGTGGAGCCATGACGGGTACCCCACCCATCTGACCCATCTGGGTAGGGACCTGGAGACAGACGACACACCCAACGAGACGATGAGTACAACCTCATCATAACATTATCATTAAAGCTGGACATGAATGGAGAAATAAAGATGAGGAGGACGTAAACAGAGAGAGAGGACAAAAGAAGCTGCATACTGACCATTCCATACACAGGCACTTGTGGTGTGGTCATGGGGAACGCCATCGGAGCTGGAGCCTGCCAGAAAATCAGATATCAGAACAAAAACAGAACCTGGTTCAGCTTTTTCATCCACATATAATCCATATGGTAACAGAACGTTTAGAGAACACAAAAGAAATAAAATATCAGCTGGAGCTGCTCATGGAGAACGTACTTAATGTTCAAGTGTGTGTATATTCAGCAGCACGGTGAGAGCCTGGGCTCCTTAGTGGAAGCCTGCTGTGAGGAATCGTTATCGCCACTTTAAAAAAGGAGTAGTGCAATAAACCCATTTGGTTCTGCACACATCACTTCCACTACACCTGAACGAGCTTCCGATTCAACGCGACGGGTGATCTGAGGCCCGCACATACCCGCAGCTGGCTCCTGCTGGATGAAGGGGGTTATTTAAGGGAGTGGACGGCGGTGGTAGTTTGGGGAAGTGTCTGTGTGCAAATGGAGCCCCTTCCTGTCTGACACATCAGTTTGATTTGCTGCAGGTCAGCCAGGCCTTCAAAGACCTGATATTTCCATGTAAATGAGGCTGAGGCATCCCAACACGATCTTTCAGGATTACTAAAATAAAACTAGTCCCATTTCCAGAAACCATTATAATAAAACTAGAGCAATAATTTCATTAAACAAAACAATTGGCTGCTTCGTAAAGTTGCATAATACCCAAGTAGACCTACAGAAAATGATGGATTACATTAATTAAGGCGATGCTACGATAGGTTTAGGTTTTTATGGGTAAACTAAAACAGCAGCAGCATTATCCTTTAATTGCTGCTTATGCATCAGCACACTAGTCAGTGTTTAAAACAGTTACTTAAGTTGTCTGGTCAACATAAACAGCTTCTGCTCACATAAACGCCAGAAAGATTGGCTTGAAAATGTTTGCTAAATTTGCAGCAACATATAATAAATTGTGTTTTGAAAACACACTTCATAAAGTGCGGCGTCAAGCTGTGTTCACACGCAACTCTTAGTGCCTCTTCAGGAAGTTGTCTTCTAATTAGAGAAAGGACGTTTTTGGTTTGTTCCATAACATGGATTGTCTCTCCTCTTGGTGAAGTCTCTGCAGGTTTTTGTTGAAGTCACTCAGGTGGGGTCTCTGTGGGGCCTTGGCAAAGTCTCATCGGAGCCTTGACGAGGACTCTGCGGGGCCTTGGTGAAGTCTCATTGGGGCCTTGGTGAAGTCTCATTGGGGCCTTGGTGAAGTCTCATTGGGGCCTTGGTGAAGTCTCATTGGGGCCTTGGAGAGGACTCTGCGGGGCCTTGGTGAAGTCTCATTGGGGCCTTGGGGAGGACTCCGCGGGGCCTTGGGGAGGACTCCGCGGGGCCTTGGGGAGGACTCCGCGGGGCCTCGGTAAGATTTTGGTGAGGTCAAAGGGGACGGTGATAGAGCAACGGGAGCCTCAAGATAGGTTTTGTTGATTCATAGCAAGTTCCTGGTGGTTTGTTGTCATAGTAGCTGCACATTGAGGTCCTGCGTGGAGCACAAGGGAGTATGGTGGCAGGGCATCCATGATGCATGGTCTTTAGCACCAGAGTGGTTTTGTCACTGAGAATTTGAAGCTGCACTGTCTTCATGACAAAGTTAAATCTTGGATGTGTTTTGTAAATCTGCCACAACCCTACCACATGCTGATAGTCTGTGGGGGTCATAGTAAACATAGAACAGTTTACTGGCAGACTGGTGACCAGGTCAAACGTTAATAATCTAAAGTTTCTCTTCCATCTCAGCTTTAAAAGAACTTAAAAAAGGGAAAACGAGCAGAAGATCTAAGAGGAGGAAAGGTTTCCGAGGCAGTCAGGTGAAGCTGAACTGATCCCAGGAGGTAATCAATATCACTGATCAGTGGCTGCTTTTAGCTGGGGCCTCTGGAGACAAAGTTGTTGCTCAACATCATTGATCAAACTCTCTCTCTGCCATAAAAGAACCCAATTCAGCTCCTGACTTGAATTCATCAGATATATTTACTGCCTGCTCAGTAACACTCCGGTGGTTTAGTGGTTTTAGAATTTAAAACCACGCTTATAGAATAAATCGACTTCACTGTCACCTACAGTTTAATCACCCGTTAATTCCAAACCATTTGTCTTGGAGTTTTATTGGTCTGGTTTAAAAAAGAAAAGAGGTGCCACTTTCTGTTGCTTATAGTTTTTATTTTTAAACACAATGAACAGAAAGTCAGATTCTCCTCTAGTCTTCATGTCCATCTGTCTTCTCACGCAGTCCTCGTCCTTCACCGTGTCTTCGTGCACGTTTATCTGTTTGTATTTGTCCTTCTGTGCTCTCAATCTCATTTGTCGTTCTCCCTGACTGGTCCATCCTTTTTTATTTTAAAGGCCGCTTCTTTTCTTTTATCACAGGTTTTAGCCTTCGGAGCTGAAGCTTTATTTTTCTTTTCCTTCTTTTAAAGGTTCCTCCAAGGCTAAGTGGTGGTTAAATGAGTGAAATGGTTTTGTTGGCTCGATATTTAAAAATGAGTCAGACATCCAGCTGAGCCTGGAGAGACCACGGCCTTATGATGACTATTTTCATCTTCATTATGGTAATGTTCATGGAGGTTTTGGTTGGTTTCAGTAGACATGTATCTACACAGCTGTAATATGATTAGCCTCCATTAAGCCCCATTTGTTCCTGTCCTAAAAAAGGATGATGTGAGAATCTCGTCACTTCTGACCAAACTAAGCAACGATTTACCCGTCCTTCATGATACGTCTTTGTTCTCAAATCTCCTCATTTCTTTGTTTTTTTCCTTCCAAATACCCAAATTATTTTGTAACCATTTAAACTGGTTTTGATCAACTGTTCTTTAGACTTTCAGGTTTGTTAGAGATTGTATTTTTCACTCTGTCCAGTTTCTGCACCCAATCATGATAGAAAATTGTGTAATATATGTTTAAAAGAATAAAGGACAGCTAGTGTAAAGAAGAAATCCACTATATATAGTAAAATCATCTCATCGGAGCTAAAATACGGTTTTATTTGCGAAACATTAACATTTTTCACAGATTCAGTTAAACGAACATGAACAAAGTGTGTGTTTGTAACAGGCTGCTGGTAAAGTGATTAAATGAGTTTAGCAGCATTTTTTAAACCCGAGTGATTCATAGATCATCAGAGGTGTTCAGAGTGCAGCCCAGGGGCCATTTGTGACCCCTGACTGCACAGGATGTTGATGCAGAAAGACACTTTTAAACATTTAGGATTTTTATTAGCAAAAAATTGTAAAAATATTAAAATATGTCTTTAAAAAATCAAAAAGGTGAAGTAAAATTTAAATTATTTGTTGTTTTTCTTGGTTAACCAACCATAATGAAACATTTAGACAATCAAGTCCAGGGAATTTGATGCTTTTAATTTAGTAAAGCCAACATACTTTTGTCTGGTATCTACAAAGATTTAGATTCTCTTCTGCAATAAAATGTATATAATTAAATTAATAATGGCACGTTTATCGTTTTGTTGGGCAGATAGAAATAAATAAAAACTAAAAGAAAGCATGCATATAGCTTCAAACATGTTGCGTGTTATATTTTAATTGTTTACATTGGCAGCACCGGCCATCTTGTTTTACAGCTTGTATTTAGTTGGACTTAGAATTCAGGTCAACTCCCAGAAGGGATGATGAAAATAAAAGCAAGTTTTTGAAAATATAGCCCGTCATTTGTAATTTCTGTTGAAGAAAGGGAAGGGAGGGGATGGAAACGATTAAAACCAGAAATCAGATTAGGCATGAAAATATAGGAGGTTTTATTTTTAAGCCTGTGAGCATGTTCAACTCAACGGGTTAGGACATTACTGATGTTAGCGACTTAAAACAAATAAATGAAAATAAGTGAAAAACCTGCTAAAATAAAACAAAATCTAAACAAAATGCTGCTAAAGATCCTTTAAAAATGTAAAAGTCTGGTAAGATACAAGAAAAAACCAGGTGATGGAGGAAAAGATGATGATGAGTAGAGGCAGAGAGGAACAGCTCGTTAGGACTAGTTTAACTAAACAGAGATAAGTACTTACATAACTAGTATAGAACATTCCATTCTGCATCAGGACGCGACAGGGAAAAAGGACAAAAACAGAGAGAAGAGAGAGATAACGAGACAGAAGGAGAGTAGATGAAAGAGGGAGATAAAAAGGAATGATGACGTAGAAACGGGTGATAATTAAGAAGCATTGTGACAAAAGGAGGATGAGTGAAGCAGATTGGAACAAACGTTAAGAACAATGTGACGGAAAACCAGAGAAGAAAAGTTAAGAAAAACAAAACTCGAATCATGTCAAAGGCAGTGTGGTAGAAAAATAACAGGACGAGCAGATGACGATGCAAAACCAGAGCCAAGGAGGGAAGGAAGAAGAGGGGATGAGTGTGCAAAAGAGCAGGAAGGAGGGATGGGATGGAATGACAGGAGGAAAGAGGGGTGAAGAGGACAAAGAGAGTAAAGGAAAGATCATCAGGAGGAGAGAGAGAGAGAGAGAGGAAGTGTGGGGTTAGTGACAGATCGTCTTCGTCAGCCACAAACTGCACAGATCAGGACAATCGGCACCAGTCGTGCACACGCCAAGGCTAAACGTGCACAACACCAACTGCACATGCTCACAACAAACAACAACACTCAGGTGTGCTGACGGGTCTCAGCGAGGTGTCTGCAAGTCTCATAACCCTGCCTCTGAGAAGAGCATCATTATCTTAGAGGTGAGGAAGAGGATTCCTCACACTCTAGACTGCTGCAGTCAGGTTTTTGTTTCCTTTGGACTCAACCAGTCAGCTGCTTCCTTTTGCTTCTGAAGCCTGTTTTCTGAGATAACCAGCAGGTGGCTGGAAGCCCAGAAAAAGTCCCATAATGCCACATAAACACTAAAATGACTGTTTCTACAACTTGTTCAGCACAGATACAACAAACTACAGAAGATCCAGGATGATCTTGTTCATCTGTGGACCTTAAAGCTGCTGCTGGGTGGATTCTGTTGCATCTGGACAGAATTAAACATGAAACTTTATTATTTTATTTTGTAGTTGATGTTATGAGATAATATGGGAATTAAAAAAAAATACGTATACCAGAGAGGAATTAAGCATCACAATGTAACCTAAATATAAATAGAATGTCAAACTAAATCAAGAATATTTAAGTAAATTTAACAATGTGTAGGGTACTACTTTTATTCTGAAACAATAAATTACTTTTTAATACCAGATTATGATATGTTTTCTTATGCTATGCTATGTTATTTTATGCCATGTTATATTTTGCTAAGATTTGCTATGTTATCTCACGCTATGCTAGGCTATCTCACGCTATGCTAGGTTATCTTATGCTATGCTGTTATCTTAGTCTATCCTATCTTATGCTATCGTATCTTATGCCTTGCTGTGTTATCTTATGCTAAGCTTTGCTATGTTATCTCATGTTATGCTATGTTATCTTATGCTATGCTATCTAATGCTGTTATGTTTCTGATGCTATGCTATGTTATGCTATGCTATCTAATGCCATGCTATGTTTCTTATGCTATATTATGTTATGCTAAGCTATGTTCTATGTAATGCAATGTTATCTTATGCTATGCTATTAGGGATGTTCCGATCACATTTTTTTGCTCCCGATCCGAGTCCGAGTCATTTGATTTTGAGTATCTGCCGATACCGAGTCCCGATCCGATACTTCAGCAAACCATTAAAAAAGAAGAAATGAAGGGAAAACACGTCCAAGTTTTCCTTTAATTTTCTTATTATTTAGGTATATCTTTTTTCTGTATTTATGTCATTTCCTTAGTTTATCTGCCAAAAACATCCCTTGTTTAGGAAGTACATTAATAAAAAACGTGTTAATATTATGAATAAATGTAAAAGTAGCTGAGATGCTCATATTTCAAATTATTTACGTCCTCATAATGCGGCTGTGGAGTGATGCACGTTTTCGTGACCTGGAGGCATGTGTGTTAACAACATGTTGTTTTCGTGTTGTTTGCTGGTTGAAATCACGCAAAATTTTCACGCGTAAAGTATGTGTTGACGTGTTGATTGCTCGTTAAAAACGTGTACTTTTCGTGTGAGAGTCGCACGTAATGTTGCGCGTTTGTGGCACACTTAGGGTTCCATAGCCACGGTGCCACAGCAGGCTTTCCCCGCAGCACCATGAAGCTACCAGCATGTTCAGCTAAGATGTTACTGAATGAGAAACTCTGACGTTTTGTTGTTGGCAATTTCTCTGTTTATTAACGTAATTTTCACTGTTGGCTGGCTCCGTGTTTTTGTTAGAGATGTCGCTGTGTGAACTGGGACTTAACCCAGACCGATGGTTCGCTGTGGCGACGCCTGAAGGGAAAAAAGCCGAAGGAGGAAGAATTTCGTTTTGAAGGCTGCTTATCATGCAGCTGTCTTTTCCAGCATGTTGAATGCCCAGTATGCACACATTACAAGTGGCTGTTACACTGCCTTTGCTGTCCGGTTTAAAATACCACCAACATACAGATATTTTAGCTCTCCTGTGGAGACAAGTTCGCTCTGCGTTAGCCTGCTAGCTAACAGCTGTATGGTGTCTGAATCCCCACCTGCCGTACATTGTGTGACGTAATGGAGTTGTTTTTTTCCAAGAAACAAATAATGTTGATACAGAGAAACTTGTTAAGACATCAGAATGAATTTAAAATGTCATATTTGTTGTTTTATAAAGTTAAATCCGATCTTTTTCAACCGATTCCAAGTCCTTTGAAAGTCACGTGATCGGGCCCGATTTCTGATCACGTGATCGGATCGAGCATCCCTATATGCTATGTTATTTCATGCTATGCTATGTTATCTTATGCTATGCTGTGTTATGCTATATTTTGAATCTTATTCAAGCATGAGCTATACTTATTTGCAGAAAAAAAAATTAATTATTACATTTTCCAAGTTAGACTCCAAAGTGCTTTACAATACAGTGAATATGATGATGACCATGATATTTGAAACTACAAGCAAGGTTTTGATTGGCCAACTGACCGACAGTATCTCAGAGGCAAACTGAAAAAAAATTTTAAAAAGGATTTTTAAGCCTCAGAGGAGCACAGAGTATACAGCCAACATAGGTTGGCCTAAAGCCTTTGGTGCTTTTTGGTTGAGCTTGATGTTTTCTTCTAAATTCTAAGGCAATCACATCTGCATATACTTAGAACACAGGACATTTTGTTTTTACTGATCTGATGTGTTTTTTTTCTTACAGTGTTGGTTACAATTGAGGAACAACTTCTTTCCAAACCTTCACAATAAAAGACCCAAACATGCGCACTGTGAGCTGAACTCTCATAACATTTGAAACTAATTTTGAAAAACACACACTCTGCTTGTTGCTCTTGTGAATATTAAGAACACCCTCGCCTTCAGGACTTGCAGACCCCTCGGTGGCCGTTTAAGAGCACATGTTTGTGTGTCTGCAGCCTCCTTACCACATGTTGTACTGGGATGGGCTGTGGGGCCATGGGCGCAGGGCCCCACTGTGTGGTCGACATGGTCTTATTTTGCCAGTTTTGGCCTCCAGTGAGCTTCTTCTCTCCAGGCTGGTTCCACTGCATGTCTGGCCTGTGGAGGTTGAGAAGAAGCCAAGTTATTAAAATGCACACCACAAAAAAAAGCCTAAATATCTGCCTCAAAATATAAAAGAGATTATAGATTTAAACACTTAAATCTGTTTTTTTGCTACAATTATTTAGTGAATGCCTAAAGGTGTGGAACACTCGTTTAATCAATACATTTGCAGTGGTCTCTAGTAGGAATAAATGCCTTGTAAGTTGTACTGAACTTACTTCTTGACTGAGGTTCCACCAAACTGCAGATCTGAGGAGAGGAACCAGGAAAAGTGAGTGATCAGAGTTAAAAGAGGGTGGAAGAAAAGACATGCATGAAGGTGTTCCAACTTCACTTTCTTCTTTTATTCCTCTGATCTACTTTGCAACATTTGGGTGGCTTTAATTAAAATTCCTGAAGAAAGGGAAGTAGAAAGTCAATGAAATTAAAGCTGTAAACTGGACTCGATGTTAAAAAAGATAAAAATAGAAAAGAAAATGAAATTTTACTGAGAAAATTAAACATGAGAAAACTAATTGTGTTGGAATAATTGTTTATGTTGGTGGTGTTATATAACTGCTCCATCTGCTGCAGAGATCTTCCAACTGGTTTTCTCTTTGTGTTAACGTGTGTGTGTGTGTGTGTGAGTGAGTGAGAGACACACAGAGAGAGGGAACACTCACTGCCCACAAGGTTGGCCAGAGAGGAGTCTAGGTCACTGGCTAGCAGCTTTCCTCCGGGATGGATGGCCATGTGAGCGGGAGCAGGAGGTGGCGGGGCGGTGTGTGCTGAAATCGTCGGCTTTAGCAGGTCCCCCAGAACATCAAACCCTGAAGGAGGCAAACAAAAAAACACTTGCATATGTAAATCAGCTGAGAGAAATCTGTGCATTTGTGATCAGAACAGCGTCTAATTATATCGTACAGAGACGATCATATGGAGGGTTCATGGAAAGGCAAAGCAAAAGCAAAGAGAGAGAATTGAATTTTCAGTGAGGAGAAAGCCTTGTCAAAGACTCCCAACTTTTTAAATATGTCAACTCATGCTTGGAGCGCTTTAAATCTTTTCTCGACTCCATTAATCTGAGAATAAAGCTTTACTTTAAGTCCTTATTACAAGGCCCAATCAGACTGTCTGACGGTATGCTGATTAAATTCTTTCTGACCTGTTGTGAACCTCCACCTACACCAGCGGACATGTTCTGCCACACTCGTGCTACAGCCTACTAATCCCCGCCTCAGCAGCTCGTAGAGGTTCGTCCACATGATCGATTTATCTGTTCTCGGCTGTCATGTTCACACCGTGACTCTGAGCAGTGATCGGTTTGGAACATGTACTCGTGTGTCTCTGTAAACGTGTGTGAAAAGTGGTTTCTGTCTGTGGCCGGTAGGTGCAAATGACAGAGTAATTTCCTGTGTGTGTGTGTGTGTGTGTGTGTGTGTGTATGTGTGTGTGTGTGTGTGTGTGTGAGAAACGGAAACAGTCGGAGCTCCGCATGTCGCCGCTCGTTCAGCTAATGAGCTGTTACAACACTGCTGGTGGAACCTGAAGGTGTAACTAGCAGGTGTGTGTGTGTGTTCAAACCAGGTTTTTGATTCCTCTTGATACAGTAAAGTCCATTAACATAAAAATGACTAAATGTCTCAGTCGAAAGGGAAGCCAGAATAACCCCTTTATGTTGTGTTTTTAAGCATCGAGTTACAAATTACAGTTAAAAGAATCAGCAAAATGAATATCTGAACATAAAGCAGCAAGGTAAGAACCAGGTCAATCAACAAAAATCAACACCTGAAAAAAATGATCCAAGATGTATTTTTTGTTTCTTAGTCTGGAAAATGTCCCATTAGTTTACATGGAGGAGCTGGGCCTTAAAACCTTTACTGAAACCAGCCACTAGGGGGCGGCTGTTTTGTTTTAGATTCCATTACTACCATTTTAGAAATGGTATCAGTGACTGCTTCGGTACGTTTGGTATGTAATTTCACCATCGCGGCACCACCAAAAGAGTCTGGGTTGTCTTGTTTGGTGTAGGTCAGGGGTAGGGAACCATGGTCCTGGAGAGCAGCTATCCAGCACGTTTTAGAGGTTTCCCTGCTTCAACACAGTTGCAGAAGCCTGTTAATCACCTGCTGATTAAAATCAGGTGTGTTGAAGCAGGGAAACCTCTAAAACGTGCTGGACAGTGGCTCTCCAAGACCAGGGTTCCCTACCCCTAGTGTAGACCCTGCTAAGGGCCGTGATATACTTGCTGTTTAACCTCGCGTTGGCGCAGGCAGCAGGCTGCGTCTTTGTTCATATACTTGCTGCTACACAGCGCTGCACTGCATGTAGTACTGTAGTATTTCACTAGGGGGGCAAACAAGAGTACTCAGACTGGATAGAGAGCCGGGGCAACCAAAACAAACATGGCGTCAATAAAAGAAATCAGTAATTGGTTCATTTAGAGACACATTACAGGCAGAAAAAAGACAGCAGCGGTATCGTAGATGGTGTGACAGACCTCTAAACCAGAGAAGGAGTCACCATGGAGAGTGTGTCTCGCTCGTTTTGTCAACTCCACCTACTGGTTACTCGTATATTACAGCGTTTGGGCATGTCGTGTCGCGTTAATTTTGGGGGACGCACACAAACGATGTTTCAAATCAACGCAAACTACGCGTGGCAGCCATTTTAAACGCGCGTCGCTAAACAGCAANNGTGTTATATTTTAATTGTTTACATTGGCAGCACCGGCCATCTTGTTTTACAGCTTGTATTTAGTTGGACTTAGAATTCAGGTCAACTCCCAGAAGGGATGATGAAAATAAAAGCAAGTTTTTGAAAATATAGCCCGTCATTTGTAATTTCTGTTGAAGAAAGGGAAGGGAGGGGATGGAAACGATTAAAACCAGAAATCAGATTAGGCATGAAAATATAGGAGGTTTTATTTTTAAGCCTGTGAGCATGTTCAACTCAACGGGTTAGGACATTACTGATGTTAGCGACTTAAAACAAATAAATGAAAATAAGTGAAAAACCTGCTAAAATAAAACAAAATCTAAACAAAATGCTGCTAAAGATCCTTTAAAAATGTAAAAGTCTGGTAAGATACAAGAAAAAACCAGGTGATGGAGGAAAAGATGATGATGAGTAGAGGCAGAGAGGAACAGCTCGTTAGGACTAGTTTAACTAAACAGAGATAAGTACTTACATAACTAGTATAGAACATTCCATTCTGCATCAGGACGCGACAGGGAAAAAGGACAAAAACAGAGAGAAGAGAGAGATAACGAGACAGAAGGAGAGTAGATGAAAGAGGGAGATAAAAAGGAATGATGACGTAGAAACGGGTGATAATTAAGAAGCATTGTGACAAAAGGAGGATGAGTGAAGCAGATTGGAACAAACGTTAAGAACAATGTGACGGAAAACCAGAGAAGAAAAGTTAAGAAAAACAAAACTCGAATCATGTCAAAGGCAGTGTGGTAGAAAAATAACAGGACGAGCAGATGACGATGCAAAACCAGAGCCAAGGAGGGAAGGAAGAAGAGGGGATGAGTGTGCAAAAGAGCAGGAAGGAGGGATGGGATGGAATGACAGGAGGAAAGAGGGGTGAAGAGGACAAAGAGAGTAAAGGAAAGATCATCAGGAGGAGAGAGAGAGAGAGAGAGGAAGTGTGGGGTTAGTGACAGATCGTCTTCGTCAGCCACAAACTGCACAGATCAGGACAATCGGCACCAGTCGTGCACACGCCAAGGCTAAACGTGCACAACACCAACTGCACATGCTCACAACAAACAACAACACTCAGGTGTGCTGACGGGTCTCAGCGAGGTGTCTGCAAGTCTCATAACCCTGCCTCTGAGAAGAGCATCATTATCTTAGAGGTGAGGAAGAGGATTCCTCACACTCTAGACTGCTGCAGTCAGGTTTTTGTTTCCTTTGGACTCAACCAGTCAGCTGCTTCCTTTTGCTTCTGAAGCCTGTTTTCTGAGATAACCAGCAGGTGGCTGGAAGCCCAGAAAAAGTCCCATAATGCCACATAAACACTAAAATGACTGTTTCTACAACTTGTTCAGCACAGATACAACAAACTACAGAAGATCCAGGATGATCTTGTTCATCTGTGGACCTTAAAGCTGCTGCTGGGTGGATTCTGTTGCATCTGGACAGAATTAAACATGAAACTTTATTATTTTATTTTGTAGTTGATGTTATGAGATAATATGGGAATTAAAAAAAAATACGTATACCAGAGAGGAATTAAGCATCACAATGTAACCTAAATATAAATAGAATGTCAAACTAAATCAAGAATATTTAAGTAAATTTAACAATGTGTAGGGTACTACTTTTATTCTGAAACAATAAATTACTTTTTAATACCAGATTATGATATGTTTTCTTATGCTATGCTATGTTATTTTATGCCATGTTATATTTTGCTAAGATTTGCTATGTTATCTCACGCTATGCTAGGCTATCTCACGCTATGCTAGGTTATCTTATGCTATGCTGTTATCTTAGTCTATCCTATCTTATGCTATCGTATCTTATGCCTTGCTGTGTTATCTTATGCTAAGCTTTGCTATGTTATCTCATGTTATGCTATGTTATCTTATGCTATGCTATCTAATGCTGTTATGTTTCTGATGCTATGCTATGTTATGCTATGCTATCTAATGCCATGCTATGTTTCTTATGCTATATTATGTTATGCTAAGCTATGTTCTATGTAATGCAATGTTATCTTATGCTATGCTATTAGGGATGTTCCGATCACATTTTTTTGCTCCCGATCCGAGTCCGAGTCATTTGATTTTGAGTATCTGCCGATACCGAGTCCCGATCCGATACTTCAGCAAACCATTAAAAAAGAAGAAATGAAGGGAAAACACGTCCAAGTTTTCCTTTAATTTTCTTATTATTTAGGTATATCTTTTTTCTGTATTTATGTCATTTCCTTAGTTTATCTGCCAAAAACATCCCTTGTTTAGGAAGTACATTAATAAAAAACGTGTTAATATTATGAATAAATGTAAAAGTAGCTGAGATGCTCATATTTCAAATTATTTACGTCCTCATAATGCGGCTGTGGAGTGATGCACGTTTTCGTGACCTGGAGGCATGTGTGTTAACAACATGTTGTTTTCGTGTTGTTTGCTGGTTGAAATCACGCAAAATTTTCACGCGTAAAGTATGTGTTGACGTGTTGATTGCTCGTTAAAAACGTGTACTTTTCGTGTGAGAGTCGCACGTAATGTTGCGCGTTTGTGGCACACTTAGGGTTCCATAGCCACGGTGCCACAGCAGGCTTTCCCCGCAGCACCATGAAGCTACCAGCATGTTCAGCTAAGATGTTACTGAATGAGAAACTCTGACGTTTTGTTGTTGGCAATTTCTCTGTTTATTAACGTAATTTTCACTGTTGGCTGGCTCCGTGTTTTTGTTAGAGATGTCGCTGTGTGAACTGGGACTTAACCCAGACCGATGGTTCGCTGTGGCGACGCCTGAAGGGAAAAAAGCCGAAGGAGGAAGAATTTCGTTTTGAAGGCTGCTTATCATGCAGCTGTCTTTTCCAGCATGTTGAATGCCCAGTATGCACACATTACAAGTGGCTGTTACACTGCCTTTGCTGTCCGGTTTAAAATACCACCAACATACAGATATTTTAGCTCTCCTGTGGAGACAAGTTAGCTCTGCGTTAGCCTGCTAGCTAACAGCTGTATGGTGTCTGAATCCCCACCTGCCGTACATTGTGTGACGTAATGGAGTTGTTTTTTTCCAAGAAACAAATAATGTTGATACAGAGAAACTTGTTAAGACATCAGAATGAATTTAAAATGTCATATTTGTTGTTTTATAAAGTTAAATCCGATCTTTTTCAACCGATTCCAAGTCCTTTGAAAGTCACGTGATCGGGCCCGATTTCTGATCACGTGATCGGATCGAACATCCCTATATGCTATGTTATTTCATGCTATGCTATGTTATCTTATGCTATGCTGTGTTATGCTATATTTTGAATCTTATTCAAGCATGAGCTATACTTATTTGCAGAAAAAAAAATTAATTATTACATTTTCCAAGTTAGACTCCAAAGTGCTTTACAATACAGTGAATATGATGATGACCATGATATTTGAAACTACAAGCAAGGTTTTGATTGGCCAACTGACCGACAGTATCTCAGAGGCAAACTGAAAAAAAATTTTAAAAAGGATTTTTAAGCCTCAGAGGAGCACAGAGTATACAGCCAACATAGGTTGGCCTAAAGCCTTTGGTGCTTTTTGGTTGAGCTTGATGTTTTCTTCTAAATTCTAAGGCAATCACATCTGCATATACTTAGAACACAGGACATTTTGTTTTTACTGATCTGATGTGTTTTTTTTCTTACAGTGTTGGTTACAATTGAGGAACAACTTCTTTCCAAACCTTCACAATAAAAGACCCAAACATGCGCACTGTGAGCTGAACTCTCATAACATTTGAAACTAATTTTGAAAAACACACACTCTGCTTGTTGCTCTTGTGAATATTAAGAACACCCTCGCCTTCAGGACTTGCAGACCCCTCGGTGGCCGTTTAAGAGCACATGTTTGTGTGTCTGCAGCCTCCTTACCACATGTTGTACTGGGATGGGCTGTGGGGCCATGGGCGCAGGGCCCCACTGTGTGGTCGACATGGTCTTATTTTGCCAGTTTTGGCCTCCAGTGAGCTTCTTCTCTCCAGGCTGGTTCCACTGCATGTCTGGCCTGTGGAGGTTGAGAAGAAGCCAAGTTATTAAAATGCACACCACAAAAAAAAGCCTAAATATCTGCCTCAAAATATAAAAGAGATTATAGATTTAAACACTTAAATCTGTTTTTTTGCTACAATTATTTAGTGAATGCCTAAAGGTGTGGAACACTCGTTTAATCAATACATTTGCAGTGGTCTCTAGTAGGAATAAATGCCTTGTAAGTTGTACTGAACTTACTTCTTGACTGAGGTTCCACCAAACTGCAGATCTGAGGAGAGGAACCAGGAAAAGTGAGTGATCAGAGTTAAAAGAGGGTGGAAGAAAAGACATGCATGAAGGTGTTCCAACTTCACTTTCTTCTTTTATTCCTCTGATCTACTTTGCAACATTTGGGTGGCTTTAATTAAAATTCCTGAAGAAAGGGAAGTAGAAAGTCAATGAAATTAAAGCTGTAAACTGGACTCGATGTTAAAAAAGATAAAAATAGAAAAGAAAATGAAATTTTACTGAGAAAATTAAACATGAGAAAACTAATTGTGTTGGAATAATTGTTTATGTTGGTGGTGTTATATAACTGCTCCATCTGCTGCAGAGATCTTCCAACTGGTTTTCTCTTTGTGTTAACGTGTGTGTGTGTGTGTGTGAGTGAGTGAGAGACACACAGAGAGAGGGAACACTCACTGCCCACAAGGTTGGCCAGAGAGGAGTCTAGGTCACTGGCTAGCAGCTTTCCTCCGGGATGGATGGCCATGTGAGCGGGAGCAGGAGGTGGCGGGGCGGTGTGTGCTGAAATCGTCGGCTTTAGCAGGTCCCCCAGAACATCAAACCCTGAAGGAGGCAAACAAAAAAACACTTGCATATGTAAATCAGCTGAGAGAAATCTGTGCATTTGTGATCAGAACAGCGTCTAATTATATCGTACAGAGACGATCATATGGAGGGTTCATGGAAAGGCAAAGCAAAAGCAAAGAGAGAGAATTGAATTTTCAGTGAGGAGAAAGCCTTGTCAAAGACTCCCAACTTTTTAAATATGTCAACTCATGCTTGGAGCGCTTTAAATCTTTTCTCGACTCCATTAATCTGAGAATAAAGCTTTACTTTAAGTCCTTATTACAAGGCCCAATCAGACTGTCTGACGGTATGCTGATTAAATTCTTTCTGACCTGTTGTGAACCTCCACCTACACCAGCGGACATGTTCTGCCACACTCGTGCTACAGCCTACTAATCCCCGCCTCAGCAGCTCGTAGAGGTTCGTCCACATGATCGATTTATCTGTTCTCGGCTGTCATGTTCACACCGTGACTCTGAGCAGTGATCGGTTTGGAACATGTACTCGTGTGTCTCTGTAAACGTGTGTGAAAAGTGGTTTCTGTCTGTGGCCGGTAGGTGCAAATGACAGAGTAATTTCCTGTGTGTGTGTGTGTGTGTGTGTGTGTGTGTGTGTGTGTGTGTGTGTGTGTGTGTGAGAAACGGAAACAGTCGGAGCTCCGCATGTCGCCGCTCGTTCAGCTAATGAGCTGTTACAACGCTGCTGGTGGAACCTGAAGGTGTACCTAGCAGGTGTGTGTATGAGTGTGTGTGTTCAAACCAGGTTTTTGTTTCCTCTTGATACAGTAAAGTCCATTAACATAAAAATGACTAAATGTCTCAGTCGAAAGGGAAGCCAGAATAACCCCTTTATGTTGTGTTTTTAAGCATCGAGTTACAAATTACAGTTAAAAGAATCAGCAAAATGAATATCTGAACATAAAGCAGCAAGGTAAGAACCAGGTCAATCAACAAAAATCAACACCTGAAAAAAATGATCCAAGATGTATTTTTTGTTTCTTAGTCTGGAAAATGTCCCATTAGTTTACATGGAGGAGCTGGGCCTTAAAACCTTTACTGAAACCAGCCACTAGGGGGCGGCTGTTTTGTTTTAGATTCCATTACTACCATTTTAGAAATGGTATCAGTGACTGCTTCGGTACGTTTGGTATGTAATTTCACCATCGCGGCACCACCAAAAGAGTCTGGGTTGTCTTGTTTGGTGAAGGTCAGGGGTAGGGAACCCTGGTCCTGGAGAGCAGCTATCCAGCACGTTTTAGAGGTTTCTCTGCCTCAACACAGTTGCAGAAGCCTGTTAATCACCTGCTGATTAAAATCAGGTGTGTTGAAGCAGGGAAACCTCTAAAACGTGCTGGACAGTGGCTCTCCAGGACCAGGGTTCCCTACCCCTAGTGTAGACCCTGCTAAGGGCCGTGATATAGTTGCTGTTTAACCTCGCGTTGGCGCAGGCTGCGTCTTTGTTCATATACTTGCTGCTACACAGTGCTGCACTGCATGTAGTACTGTAGTATATCACTAGGGGGGCAAACAAGAGTACTCAGACTGGATAGAGAGCCGGGGCAACCAAAACAAACATGGCGTCAATAAAAGAAATCAGTAACTGGTCCATTTTGAGACACATTACAGGCAGAAAAAAGACAGCAGCGGTATCGTAGATGGTGTGAAAGACCTCTAAACCAGAGAAGGAATCACCATGGGGAGTGTGTCTCGCTCGTTTTGTCAACTCCACCTACTCGTTACTCGTATATTACAGCGTTTGGGCATGTCGTGTCGCGTTAATTTTGGGGGACGCACACAAACGATGTTTCAAATCAACGCAAGCTATGCGTGGCAGCAATTTTAAACACGCGTCGCTAAACAGCAAGTATATCACAGCCTTAACAGACAATCAGATGACCAGAGAGACCAACCCATGACATCAGCCTTTGCAAGCAGACTAAGGTAGATGGGAGCCATCCCATTCAGCACTTTGTAGGCCAACATCAGTGACCTGAATTTGATACGGAGGTCTAACCACGACTTTCCACCGGATGCGTAAAGTCTGTGAAGCGCAATTCGCAGCTAATAGCCACTAATACACTGAAAAGTTTTGTTTCCACTGGGTGCATCTTGAACGCATCCCAGAGGCGTAGGGTCTTGGTGCTTTGGCGCTATTTTTACACGCTATGCTTCCAGAACACGTCAAGCTCAGCAATTCAGATCGGAGCAAACAGGAAATCAAACAAGAGAGCAGCATAAATAAAATGTTATTACCCATGACATCTCCGTGGCCGGGGTCAAAATAGCAGAAAATAAATCGCAGACCTTTAGGCTACATGCTGCCGTCTTCCTCCTTGCTTATCGTATGAAAAGGCGTAATCACGAGTGATCCTGTGGGACAGGCTGGGTGGAAGGCAGCCGTACGAAAGGGACGCGCCTCTGAGGTGGTGGAGGAAAACATCTATTATGTTACGCATCTCCTGGAAAGCTGTGTAAGGGTAGAGCTTGAGAAACAGAGGGGTGACGCGTGCTCTTTTAGGTTGATTAAAGATCTGACGCACCATTTGTAGAGGTTGGCAGTAGTCAAGGCGTTAGATGACCATAGACTGCACCAGGAGCTGGTTGGTGTGTTGTGTTTGGTATGGCCTGATCTTTGTGTAAAACAATGCATGATCTTTAAAGGTCAGCTGGTCATCGATCGTGACACCCACATTTCTAACTACCTTTGATGGAGAAAGAGATAGGAATGCAATTACCGTGCTGTACTCTTGGATTGGTTGGGCCGACAGCCACAGAGGTTGCACAGAACCGATTTAAATAGAAATTAAAAGCATTGTGACAATTTGTTTTTTAATGGGATTCCACGCATGAGTGGGAATTCACACCAGAGTTTAAAAAATCAGCTGAACAAAGCAGGAGGGAAATAAATCTTCACTGCTGAAAATGGACAGTTCTTCGTAACAGAGGAGGGGACGGCGGAGAAGAGAGAGCAGACGGGCAGCTGCTGGTGGAGAGAGGAGGAGGAATAATATTTAGTTAGGAAGCGGTGCGTAGGTCTGACAGCGGTGCTGACACAAGAGATTCTGAAAAATAGTTTTCCTGCGAGCGTAGCAGATGAGAGGAGGGGAAACATATGGACATAAATGAATCAGGAAAAACAGGGAGGGAGAAGAAATTCAAAAAGAGAGGAAGTGGGGCGTGAAAGGTGGAAAAATCCACTTTCTGCTCACAATCTTCGAGATTCTCTCGACTCTAATTCTTGTCCTATTGTTGTGGATGTGATACAACACTCTGGCAACGTGGGTGATTTTTTTTTTCCCTTTGTTGCTTCCTAAAGCAGCGTGTCAGCGAGGCTTTGTGAATTAAACTGAACTGATGAGAGCAACAGAAGAGGGAGAATGAGAGGAAAAGGTTCTTTCAATAGATCTCACACACACACTGCAGGGAGGCGAGGAGAAGAAAGAGTCAGGTGGGAGGAGGAGGATGTGATGAAGCTCCGAGAGGTGTATTGAACTGAGAGGATAATGATATCAGCGTTAGCTTTGGTACTCCAGCCTCGGATTTGACCGTCAATAAAGTTTAAGCTCAAAGGGGAAAGGAAGGAAGGAAGGAAGGAAGGAAGGAAGGAAGGAAGGAAGCAAATCCCTTTCAATAGTTTATCTGAAAATCGCTTATTAGCCACAGACCTGAACAGGAACAAGGCTGCATTATCATTACCTCTCTGCTGAAATGGAACGCTCTCCAGCTTTGGCCATGACACAAACACAGGACCCTTTCAGATGTATGCAGATGCTACAGATTTTCTTACAGAAGCCGTTAATGTGAAAGAAAGGGCAGAGCTGGAGGACAGGATTCGTGTTGAGAGAAAACCTCAGTACTGACCCTTTCTGTAAAGCATCAGAAACCTTGAAATCGAATATCTGCTGCTTTTGCACCTCTCTTTCAGGTGAGCAGAAGACAGCAGGATCTGGAGTCTTATTTCCTGATATTTGGACATCTCTCCTCTGATTGGCTAACAGCAACACGACTCTACCATTGACTCCATTTGCTCTGCAACATTGATGTTTTATCTCCACAAATAACACAAGCCTGGAGGAGTTCTGCTGTGTGGTGAAGTTGCTAACGGTTAGCTTCTGTTAGTCGAGATGTTCTCTGCCGTTTCCTGGACCAACAACAACAGCCTTCCCCGTCGAGAGCCAAGATGGATGTCCATGAATGCTAAAGGTGTCCTAGAATGCAATTAATCAACAATCTAAAACACAGCTTTGAACCTCCAAAAAGCATAAGAACATTTTTTTAGGCTTTCATCTGTCCCAGGAGCCCTGATACAGGCCATTCTAAACCCCCTTACTCAGGCCTTCAGTGAAAAGAGCTGTTGACCCCTCCCACTCGGCCAGGACATGCTGATTGGTTGGTTTCCCCAGAAGGCCTCAGACACATGCAGGTTTGAGGAGGCGTGGCTCCCCCTTATGACGTGTTATGGAAGGCTTTCTCAGAACAGGAGGTTGTCTCTCGCCTTTTTCAGCTTTCGAATTTACATAAAAAGTAGGTCAAACACGGCTTTGACTTTTTGGCATGCTACTGTTGACCACCCAAGCTGTCTTATTCAACAACTACAAGGAAAATGTTGGTTTACATTCTAGGTCCCCTTTAAATAACAGTTTGACATACATCTGAGTAGCCTTTCTAATCCGAGGGGTTTCCCATCTATTTTTTATTGCCAGCTAATGCAGGAAATAGGGGAAGAAGACTATTTTCACGTTCAGCCTGCATGTTAAACTCAGAGTGATGATCTAAAAAATAACAAATTAAAAATGGTTTCTCCATGAACTTGGTCGTTAAACGAGCTTTTAGTGTGTTTTTGTGCTTGAGAAAATGTACTTTGAAGTCCTAAGTCTGTTGATTCACACGTTAGAATAATGCGGGTGTCGACTCTGGTGCCCCTCTAATATCATCAGTGCCCCCTTTGAGATCTTTCTGGAGACACCCCTGCTTTAAGTGCTTTGTGAAATAGGACAATATGGTCATAATGTTGTGGCTGATAAGTCATCAACATAAAATGCAGGGTTTTACCTTAAAAAGAATGTAATTAAAAAGGTTTTTAATCTGAAAAAAGAGCTTGTGGGGAAATGTTTTAATTCTACTATTCTGCTTCATTTTAGAGTCTATTGAGGCATAAAATACGTCGTAATTAATATTTATTATATTTGTGCTTCTAATGAAGGGAAGAGTTCAGATCATTACTGAAAAGTCTCACTTTCATTTAAAGATCAAAAACTAAATTCTCTGATTTTTCCAACTTTATTCTAATCTAATAATTTTCATCACATTAATTTATTCCATCTTTCACATGTGAGATTTATTCATCACAGGGCCGTCAGCGGAAACGAGACGTGCATTTAAATGTGTTCCTCCACAGCTCCTTACACAAATGTGATGAAATGAAACTTGTTTTGTGCAACAAATAATATTTTCTGGGTTAAGCTCTGAGTTATACAGTCACCAGTTTATACAAGAATGAGCCAAGTGTGAAATCAGGTTATTCACAAAGCTCCAAAATTAATTGTCTGGTGACTCCTATCAGCATTAGCGCGTTTTGATTTCAAATGTAAAAAGGGCCGACCAGGAGCAGATGGTGAGATGATAAATATGAAAAAGTTATTAGGATGAGACGGGAAATAAAGGAGGCAGAAAAGCTGTAATTAAAATGAATAAAATCTAAACAGTTGTTTATGTAGAAGCATAGAGAGAACAGGAAGTGGTAAAGCTGCTGTCATTAGGGTCACCGTGGTAATGGAGCCTAATAGGACCTTTATTTTAAATAGAATTAATCATATTTCCTAATTAAAACAAAAATATGAGGTGAAAATTATTTTATTAATTAAATTATGAGCCAAAGAGCAGCCGGATAAAAGCAGGAATGACGATTTAAACTCAGATAAATGAAAGATGGAGAAGTCAGTGGGAGCTTTAGGAACACCTGAATCATTTACAACCCTGTTTCCTTCAGCGTCATGAATTAAAAGTGACTAAAACCTAGTTAAAGAACAGCGATGTCGTCGAAAGAGAGAAGAAGAGTGTTTTTTCTAAATGTGAGGAAGATGAGGAGGAGGAGGGGAGCAGATGGAAAGGAGTTGCCTGGGTGATTCTTGTCTCGTGGAGTGTGATGAGACGGTGAAGCAAACAGAAAAAACAGAGATGAAACAAAAGGAGGCAGTGAGAGGAGGAGGTGGGAAAGGCGTGAACAACAACAAAACAACAGAGACGAGCAGGAGCAGACAGATGGGATGGAGGAAAATGACAGGAGACATGTGAAGCCACTCCTGACAAACATACAGACACAGAAACGCATCGGTACACACGCTAAAGAAAACAGTAGCTGGGCTTCCGCATCGGCCGTGTCGCCATCATCCTCTGAGTTTAATTCACCCCGACCGGCGTGAGCTGCACGTGCTCTGGAAACAGCTGGCCGATTAATCCTGGCACCTCTCCAGACGGGCTGATTGATGGGTGCTGTCGCCGTGACAACGATATGAGGACAGGAAAGAAAGCTGGAGCCTCAAACAGCAGCTGGAGGGAGACGTCATTAAAAGACGCACAAAATCCTAAAGTGAAGCAGAGTTGGGTCAAAAACTAACTTTCAGCTGTTTAGACCTCTCCTTGTTCTGATCTGCGTCTAAAGCAGGGAGCAGCCCGGCCCTCAGATTCATATTAGACGTTATGCAGGAAAAACCCATAAAGGCTATGAGGCGTTGAGATTGACTGTGTCAGACCTGCAGCACTGAGGCATCAGAGTGGTTACCCCAGCAGATCTGGAGTCCTACTCATCATCAACACATTCCTTTTACTGTCTATAGGGGTATTTTGAGTGTGCTTCTATAAAGATCTACTAAAGATTCCTAGAACAAGGTTTTTGTTTTGTTTTTACAATTGGAACTGATTCTTTGAGCCTCTACATAGCATATGAGCCTTTGTTGGGGCTCAAAATGGCCCAGGAGCCCTGATGATTGGCCAGTTTACCTTGATGGCTCTATGATGATGCAATAAAAAAAAGGGGGGGTTTGGGCCTACTTAATCGGATGGGTATATGTGCTTGTGTGTGTGGTGTGGACAAGGAAGTGTGTGCGGCTCTGCAGCACCAGGTGGCTGTAGGGTGAAGGTGTGTGTGTGGGCTGTTCATGGTGTGGCTGGTCTACAGCCACGCCAAGGATGAGGAGGACGATAAAGTGTGTGGCCTACTCAATTGTGGATATTACGAGGAGAATCTCTCACCAATAAATTGACGTGTGTACATCTGTATGTATTACATGTAGCCACATGATGCCCCCCCACTGGTGCTTTCATGAATGTGTAAATTCCAGTGTGTGTGTGTGTGTGTTNGTGTATGAGCGTGAGTGTGTGTGTGTGTGTCGCAGTTGTACTCTGTTGGACTGTACCGCAAGTTGCAGATCTATCTGGCACTCATTAAAAGTGTGAATATTTCCAGTACATCGTGGAACGTCTATGGTGCTCCAACATTATTATTTTTGTTTTCCTCCCATTCAAGTAGAAGTAGCTTGGCCTAGCGTTAGCTGTAGCTTGAGCTAGCGTTAGCTGTAGCTTGAGCTAGCGTTAGAAGTAGCTTGGCCTAGCGTTAGCTGTAGCTTGAGCTAGCGTTAGCTGTAGATTGGGCTAGCACTGCTGAGCAGTTAGCATTACAGTCACACACCGTTTACATATGGCTGATGTTCAAGTGGGTTGGGACATGCAGATGTAAGGTGGTGTGTCTAAGCGTACGACGTGTTAAACCAGCTTTTCTCAAAATGAATCGTTTCACCGTGGCCTTTACATTACTAATTTACATAGGAAAGCAGGTCAGAGATGGCACAGACTTGTCGGTTACATTAGACACCTCAAGCTGCCTAAATTCAACTACAGTTTAAATGTGGTTTTGAATTCTGGGACAAATTTAAAAACACTTGCCCAACATAGTTCATCTGCACTAATGAGGGCATTGCTCTGGTCCGTGGTGGTACCGAAAAAGCTGATGTTCTAGTCGGTCTACATTCCAACACTCTAAGTCACTAAATCTAGACTGTAACCCAAAAGAAGAACCTGTAAACAAGCAGCTTCCTGTGTAGGTTTGGTTGGTCTCAGCTTTAGAGATAAATGGGAGGAGCTTCATCATCTGGGAGGAGCTACAAGAGGAACTGCTGCCGCTCCACTCTGAAAAGAGTTGATTTGGATGCCTCCTGACCTCTGGGCAGACCTAGAGCTCATTGTCTCATCACCGAGCTTGAGAGAGGAAGGTCCGAGTTTCCTACCTGGATTTGTTACCATAGCAACCCAACCTTACATAGGTGGCATTACAGTACAATAATACTGCAAGAACGTCTGTGACATTTAGGAGATGTTTTGAAATGACAGCTAAATATTTTGATGTTAGCCATCTTCAGATCAACTATTAGCTTCTTAGTTCTTTAGCCTGCAAACCATTTCTCAGAACTGAGGCTATTCAGGAAGCTTTATACAAGGAATAGATTTTTACAGAGAACACTTTACATAGATCCCTAAATATACATAAAATGCAAAAAAAAGCTTTGAAATAAGGAGGAAAAACGTATAGCTTTTTCCAGGGTTCCTACACAAGAAATTAAGAAGTTAAAGCAGGTCTGGGATCAGCTCAGATCCACATAAAAGATCCTGAAAACTCTTGTTCCACATCAAAAATTCAGAGCTTGTCAGCTCAAACGATGTGAATCTAAAGGCTTTGAAACAAATCTTCAGGATCTTCTGAAACTCACGAGCAGCGTTAGCCATTAGCTGTGCCGTCGTTACAGAAACAGGCTTTGTGACGGAGTTAGGAAGGCCCACAGAGCAGGAAGGTGAAACTGATCAGAGGGTTAGTGCAGTGCTGCCACCAGTCAGGCTCTGTCTGGACAGTCAGACAGGTGAGGAGAGGGGAGGGGGGCTTTACCGGCTGCAGGCTGTGGGCCGTTGTTACTGGACGTAGTTTTGTTCCCAAACACGGCATCAAAATCTACAGTCAGGGCTGGGGCGCTCTGCTGCAGCGGCTGGCTCTCCAGTCCTGAGGAATGCAGTTAGATATGACTGATTAAGGCCGTGTTTCTGCTGTTTAAGCTGCATGAGGCAGCAGCTGAAGCAGCTTTATCCCAAAGGACTCGGCTGTAGATGCATACACCCCCACCCCTACAGAAACACAAAGTTCCTTCGCTCTAAGTAAGGACTCCACCACTTCCTAACCTAATCCCATTAGATGAGGAACACGGACATTACAGTCTTCAGCATACTTCCATTGTTGTTTAGTAAACTGGAATTCTGCGTGGGGCTGGTGGGAACGCCGGAGAGGTAATCCTGTGCTCCAGGAAAAGCGTGGATGCATCTTTTGTCTTTCTCTTTGTTTGTGTCCTTGTTGGAAATTCTGGTTTGAAGCCTCTGGGAGTGATTTTCTGAATAAAACACACCACTTAGCAAATAAATGACACAATTACTATAAACCTCTCTTTGGAGAAACCACGCCACTTCCTCCCTCACGCAGCTTCCAAGCATGTCCAAAACTATCCAACTGGATGATGGCTGCAGCCTTATTTAAATGTTCTGCTACACTCAAAGAAATCCTGAAAATGACATAATATGTTGTCTGCTTTCCTGAATATCTGGCCCTTATTGCATGTTTGTGTTCCAGCTCTGAGTGTTAACTGAAACAAGTGTCATGTGTTGTTTATTTATTTTTAAAGAGCAGATTTTAATCTTAGTCAATGATAACGGCACCCACAGCACTCAGAAGTAGCTCCAGCTTTAAAATCCAGCCAATCTCCTTGTAAGTGTCCTCCGCCTAATCCTGCGACATTAAGCCTTTAATACTCCACACGACTAGTAGATTCATCCATGTGTGGTACTTTGATTTAAGACGACCGATAGTGAGCCGAAATGTCAGCCTTCTTCACACGGGGCATGTAGAGCAAGGGCTAATACGGGAGAGTCTGTGGAAGTATGGGGGGATGGATGGATGGATGGATTTATGAATAGACCCGTGGACAGATGAATGGATGACAGATGAAAACTTGGATGTATGGGTGATGAATGGACAGATGGATGGATGGATGAATGACGAATGGATGATGAATGGACAGATGAATGGATGATGAATGGACAGATGAATGGATGATGAATGGACAGATGAATGGATGATGAATGGATGATGAATGGATGGATGAATGACGAATGGATGATGAATGGACAGATGAATGGATGATGAATGGACAGATGAATGGATGATGAATGGATGATGAATGGATGATGAATGGACAGATGAATGGATGATGAATGGACAGATGAATGGATGATGAATGGACAGATGAATGGATGATGAATGGACAGATGAATGGATGATGAATGGATGATGAATGGATGGATGAATGACGAATGGATGATGAATGGATGGATGAATGACGAATGGATGATGAATGGACAGATGAATGGATGATGAATGGACAGATGAATGGATGACAGATGAAAACTTGGATGTATGGGTGATGAATGGACAGATGGATGGATGATGGATGGATGATGGATGGATGATGGATGGATGATGGATGGATGATGGATGGATGATGAATGGATGATGATGGATGGATATTCCGAGGAGAATCTCTCACCAATAAATTGACGTGTGTACATCTGTATGTGTTACATGTAGCCACATGATGCCCCCCCACTGGTGCTTTCATGAATGTGTAAATTCCAGTGTGTGTGTGTGTGTGTGTAACACACCTCCCCAGGCACTGTTGACGTTGGAGATGGAAGGAGTGCTCTGCACAGCGGGGATGAAGGCCGGCTGGAGATCAAACAGGTCACTGTTCAGGTTGGGAACACTGAGCAGAGAAAAGACGGGAGCAGGAAAAACAGGAAGAAGACGGGGGCATAAATATTTAATCAATTGAACATAAATAGCTAAAGCTACCACTAAAACCATTCATTTGTCACTGATAAAGATTAATCCCCTCTCTCTGAAGGGCTGTAAAAACTTCCTCTGAGCTATAAAACAGTTAGCAGCAGTAAATTCAGAGCGTGTCAACGAGTGTGGAGTCCAAATGCAGATCAGATTAATAAAAGCTAGCAGTTTTATTTTAGCTCTGCTGTAGCTGGAGTCAGAAATGCAACTCTAGGGGGAGTTTTCACATCCTACAGCGATACCTGACAGTTTGGTGACTCATAACATGGTGTCAGATGTTTAAACGGAAAACCTCTAGGGAATAATCAGCTAAAAACGGCAGATAGAGCTAGGGTTTACGACCTAAATGGACCTATTGTGACTTTTATTAAAAGTCTCGTTATGCTGTAGGTGATTTTGGAAGCTGTCAGCTGAAAATCTACTCTGTGTGAGAAGAAGCTTACAGCTGCGTTGGTTCCGCAACACTATTACAAAAGTTGGCCTGCATGCTATCATTTACTGTGGACTTGTTTACCTCGGGGTTTATAAAGTCATCAGAAATTGGGATAGAGCATAGTGCTCCGGACTAGATCAGCTCAATGAAGAGACCTTCGCTGTGAGAGAAAAATAACAAGAGTAATTTATGATCTGAAGATATCAAACTGCCATGGAAGAAACTATGAGCCTTTAGCTAAAAGCTTCACACTTCAATAATCCACAAAACAGCAAATTGGCTTAATGTTTGGTCATTTTATTTGTGGGACACTATGGAGAACATGCTAACGTGCTAACATGCTAGCAACTGGAACTTTTTTTTAGCATTTTACCATTTAAAATGAAATAAGCCTTGTGATATCAACTGCAGGCCACGTATATAAATCAGTAGGTTTTAAGCAAAAAAATTGGCGCCGTGTAGCCTGTTAGCATTTAGCTTTGCTGCACTATATGAAAACACCTTTAAACTTTGTGATGAAAATTTCGTTGTGCTTATAACCTTTTTTTCTGTCATTTAATTCCATAAAGTAACATGAGCATTGCATACAAACATAACAGCCTTTTATCATAGAAAAATGCTATTGAGGAACATGGAACATTTTCTACCATTTCTGCGATTCAGAACTCCTGATTAGTAATCCTACCACTAACCAATGACTTATAAACGTTAAAACCAGCTGACTGTTTAGAAATTTGGCTTGTAGTTTCTTAAAAGTGGCGAAAATCAGTCAATGACACTAGTTCTGAATAGGCTGAGAAGCATCAGCTGTAAAAAAAAAAATAAATAAATAAAAAAATAAAAAAAATTTCCTTCTAGTTGTAAATGGTAAATGGTAAATGGCCTGTATTTGTATAGCGCCTTCTTAGTGTTCTACAACCCCCCAAGGCGCTTCACAACACAATCAGTCAACCACCCATTCACACACACATTCATACGCTGGTGGGGATGAGCTACGATGTAGCTACAGCTGCCCTGGGGCACACTGACGGAGGCGAGGCTGCCGAGCACTGGCGCCACCAGTCCCTCCGACCACCACCAGCAGGCAAGGTGGGTTAAGTGTCTTGCCCAAGGACACACAGCAGCATTCTCTGGCCGGAGCCGGGATCGAACCTGCAACCTTCCGATTACTGGACAACCCGCTCTACCTCCTGAGCTACTGCTGCCCAGCTAGTTGTGCAGAAACGAACTCCCCAGCTGCTCATCTATTGGATTCCTGACAAAGTAGCTGCACTTTCGCAATAAAACGGTGGATATCTGAGTTTATGAACAAACGTCTGATGGTGTGTTTGCACCTGTTGGCAGTCAGAGCAGAGCTGAACAGCTCTGGGGTCTGCGTGATGTGGTTGTTGTTGTTGGCGCTGCTTATTGACTGGCTGCTGGGAGAGGCGGAGGGGGGAGTCTGCATGCTGATCTCCTTCAGGCGCTGGTCCTGGAAAACACACACAAATTAAATACACACAGGGGGGAAAGGACAGCACTGCGGCATGTTCACAGAGACAACGGTTCTGGATCCAGACACGGTTTAAAACGGAGGACAATTTTCACATTAAGAGCTCATCTGAGTGGCGGTGTGTTGAGACGTTTGTCAGACTCTTCTACTTAACAACACACCAGACAGGAAAGAGAAAGTTACTCAATGTTCTGTGGAAATTCAGCAGGGTGAAGCTAACAGCGCGACACGTGAAGCCAAAGAAATGAACATTATGTGTTAACGCGGCCTGGAGGGGTGAGATTCTGCATACATAACTAAAATTAACAAGAAGGGCTTTTAATTATTAATCATCAGGGTAATAAAACTCTTTGTTCCTCTCATACAGAGAGAGGTGAAACACCAGGTGCTGCTGGGTACCCCTCTCTCTGGTGACACAAACATCAGCAAAGTCCAGCTTCTGCTACGACAAAAACACCCAAAGACAAAATGGTGACGTTGCAGAGACGTGGCGAAGATGTCAATAGATCAAGGCTCTGAACACTGACGTAGATAGAAGCACCAGAACACAAGCCCCCTGTAGACTGGTTCCAGTACTGATCTGTTGCATGTGACGTTACACGACTCATAGGAACGCCTCTTTTGTTGGTATAAAAAGGTTATAGCTAGCAGTGAGGTTAGCTGCACTAAGGGCTGAAATATACTTGATTTTAATTACGCGTACTCGTTTATCATGGCTGCATCAAGTAATTTGCATCTGAAGTGTTGTTTGCATGCATCCTTTGACGCATTTGCAAGCTGCAATATGCCAGTAACCAGTAGGGGGAGCTGACAAAATGAGCAAAACACACTCATCACCCTAAGTCTTTCACACCATCTACGAAACCGCTGCCAACTTTTCTTCTGCAGTGATCTCAAAATTAACCAGTTACTGATCTGTTCTATTGACGCCATGTTTGTTTTGGTTGCACCCTACAAACCCGGGACTCTATCATCTGAGTTCTCTACTGTGACCCCTAGTGGAACACTCCAGTACTACGTACATTGTAGCAGCAAGTATATGAATAAGATGACGCCTGCTGCCTGCGTCAACGCGAGGTTAAAAAGCAAGTATATTCTCAGCCTAACAGATTAATGAGGTGATCATGATTGATACTCAAAACAAATGGAAATCAATAAAATCAATACAAACCTGTTAAATATGGCAACACAATTGCTTATTTTTTATTATACTTTGCTGATTTGGTCATTTCTAATGTCACTTCTGATCATATTTCCCTTTAGAGTTTAATATTAGCTCCACAAAAATCAATACGTGTTTTTTCATTATGTGGAATTGTGCTGTCTGAGGGAGAAAAAACAAGGAAATGTGCCATTTGAGGCCGTTTCCAGTGCAGCAGCGGGGCAGATTATTAGTATGGGTGGCCACAGAGGAAGTGAAAACACATCTTCTCAAATCTCCTTCATCTGGTTTATTTACACACGGCCAGCCAGGGGTTTTAATTCACTGCCGAGCTTCAAGGTAAAGGAAGCGTTCCAAGACATTTTACAACCTTCCCACCTTTAAAAGGATGAGCGGATGAATAAATAGAATCTCCTGCGGTACCAGCTTTGCTCGGCAGACTCTGCATCTTTATTCTGATGGTGTAGTGAGGACAAAAGCAAAAAAGACTGNCTGAAACAAGTGTCATGTGTTGTTTATTTATTTTTAAAGAGCAGATTTTAATCTTAGTCAATGATAACGGCACCCACAGCACTCAGAAGTAGCTCCAGCTTTAAAATCCAGCCAATCTCCTTGTAAGTGTCCTCCGCCTAATCCTGCGACATTAAGCCTTTAATACTCCACACGACTAGTAGATTCATCCATGTGTGGTACTTTGATTTAAGACGACCGATAGTGAGCCGAAATGTCAGCCTTCTTCACACGGGGCATGTAGAGCAGGGCTAATACGGGAGAGTCTGTGGAAGTATGGGGGGATGGATGGATGGATGGATTTATGAATAGACCCGTGGACAGATGAATGGATGACAGATGAAAACTTGGATGTATGGGTGATGAATGGACAGATGAATGGATGATGAATGGACAGATGGATGGATGATGAATGGATGATGAATGGATGGCTGGATGATGAATGGATGATGATGGATGGATATTACGAGGAGAATCTCTCACCAATAAATTGACGTGTGTACATCTGTATGTATTACATGTAGCCACATGATGCCCCCCCACTGGTGCTTTCATGAATGTGTAAATTCCAGTGTGTGTGTGTGTGTGTTACACACCTCCCCAGGCACTGTTGACGTTGGAGATGGAAGGAGTGCTCTGCACAGCGGGGATGAAGGCCGGCTGGAGATCAAACAGGTCACTGTTCAGGTTGGGAACACTGAGCAGAGAAAAGATGGGAGCAGGAAAAACGGGAAGAACACGGGGGCATAAATATTTAATCAATTGAACATAAATAGCTAAAGCTACCACTAAAACCATTCATTTGTCACTGATAAAGATTAATCCCCTCTCTCTGAAGGGCTGTAAAAACTTCCTCTGAGCTATAAAACAGTTAGCAGCAGTAAATTCAGAGCGTGTCAACGAGTGTGGAGTCCAAATGCAGATCAGATTAATAAAAGCTAGCAGTTTTATTTTAGCTCTGCTGTAGCTGGAGTCAGAAATGCAACTCTAGGGGGAGTTTTCACATCCTACAGCGATACCTGACAGTTTGGTGACTCATAACATGGTGTCAGATGTTTAAACGGAAAACCTCTAGGGAATAATCAGCTAAAAACGGCAGATAGAGCTAGGGTTTACGACCTAAATGGACCTATTGTGACTTTTATTAAAAGTCTCGTTATGCTGTAGGTGATTTTGGAAGCTGTCAGCTGAAAATCTACTCTGTGTGAGAAGAAGCTTACAGCTGCGTTGGTTCCGCAACACTATTACAAAAGTTGGTCTGCATGCTATCATTTACTGTGGACTTGTTTACCTCGGGGTTTATAAAGTCATCAGAAATTGGGATAGAGCATAGTGCTCCAGACTAGATCAGCTCAATGAAGAGACCTTCGCTGTGAGAGAAAAATAACAAGAGTAATTTATGATCTGAAGATATCAAACTGCCATGGAAGAAACTATGAGCCTTTAGCTAAAAGCTTCACACTTCAATAATCCACAAAACAGCAAATTGGCTTAATGTTTGCTCATTTTATTTATGGGACACTATGAACAACATGCTAACGTGCTAACATGCTAGCAACTTGAACTTTTTTTTAGCATTTTACCATTTAAAATGAAATAAGCCTTGTGATAACAACTGCAGGCCACGTATATAAATCAGTAGGTTTCAAGCAAAAAAATTGGCGCCGTGTAGCCTGTTAGCATTTAGCTTTGCTGCACTATATGAAAACACCTTTAAACTTTGTGAAGAAAATGTTGTTGTGCTTATAACCTTTTTTTCTGTCATTTAATTCCATAAATTAACATGAGTATTGCATACAAACATAACAGCCTTTTGTCATAGAAAAAATGCTATTGAGGAACATGGAACATTTTCTACCATTTCTGCGATTCAGAACTCCTGATTAGTAATCCTACCACTAACCAATGACTTATAAACGTTAAAACCAGCTGACTGTTTAGAAATTTGGCTTGTAGTTTCTTAAAAGTGGCGAAAATCAGTCAATGACACTAGTTCTGAATAGGCTGAGAAGCATCAGCTGTAAAAAAAAAAAAGTTCCTTCTAGTTGTGCAGAAACGAACTCCCCAGCTGCTCATCTATTGGATTCCTGACAAAGTAGCTGCACTTTCACAATAAAACGGTGGATATCTGAGTTTATGAACAAACGTCTGATGGTGTGTTTGCACCTGTTGGCAGTCAGAGCAGAGCTGAACAGCTCTGGGGTCTGCGTGATGTGGTTGTTGTTGTTGGCGCTGCTTATTGACTGGCTGCTGGGAGAGGCGGAGGGGGGAGTCTGCATGCTGATCTCCTTCAGGCGCTGGTCCTGGAAAACACACACAAATTAAATACACACAGGGGGGAAAGGACAGCACTGCGGCATGTTCACAGAGACACAACGGTTCTGGATCCAGACACGGTTTAAAACGGAGGACAATTTTCACATTAAGAGCTCATCTGAGTGGCGGTGTGTTGAGACGTTTGTCAGACTCTTCTACTTAAGAACACACCAGACAGGAAAGAGAAATTTACACAATGTTCTGTGGAAATTCAGCAGGGTGAAGCTAACAGCGCGACACGTGAAGCCAAAGAAATGAACATTATGTGTTAACGCGGCCTGGAGGGGTGAGATTCTGCATACATAACTAAAATTAACAAGAAGGGCTTTTAATTATTAATCATCAGGGTAATAAAACTCTTTGTTCCTCTCATACAGAGAGAGGTGAAACACCAGGTGCTGCTGGGTACCCCTCTCTCTGGTGACACAAATATCAGCAAAGTCCAGCTTCTGCTACGACAAAAACACCCAAAGACAAAATGGTGACGTTGCAGAGACGTGGCGAAGATGTCAATAGATCAAGGCTCTGAACACTGACGTAGATAGAAGCACCAGAACACAAGCCCCCTGTAGACTGGTTCCAGTACTGATCTGTTGCATGTGACGTTACACGACTCATGGGAACGCCTCTTTTGTTGGTATAAAAAGGTTATAGCTAGCAGTGAGGTTGGCTGCACTAAGGGCTGAAATATACTTGATTTTAATTACGCGTACTTGTTTATCATGGCTGCATCAAGTAATTTGCATCTAAAGTGTTGTTTGCATGCATCCTTTGACGCATTTGCAAGCTGCAATATGCCAGTAACCAGTAGGGGGAGCTGACAAAATGAGCAAAACACACTCATCACTCTGTCTCCAAGTCTTTCACACCATCTACGAAACCGCTGCCAACTTTTCTTCTGCAGTTTTCTCAAAATTAACCAGTTACTGATCTGTTCTATTGACGCCATGTTTGTTTTGGTTGCACCCTACCAACCCGGGACTCTATCATCTGAGTTCTCTACTGTGACCCCTAGTGGAACACTCCAGTACTACGTACATTGTAGCAGCAAGTATATGAATAAGATGACGCCTGCTGCCTGCGTCAACGCGAGGTTAAAAAGCAAGTATATTCTCAGCCTAACAGATTAATGAGGTGATCATGATTGATACTCAAAACAAATGGAAATCAATAAAATCAATACAAACCTGTTAAATATGGCAACACAATTGCTTATTTTTTATTATACTTTGCTGATTTGGTCATTTCTAATGTCACTTCTGATCATATTTCCCTTTAGAGTTTAATATTAGCTCCACAAAAATCAATACGTGTTTTTTCATTATGTGGAATTGTGCTGTCTGAGGGAGAAAAAACAAGGAAATGTGCCATTTGAGGCCGTTTCCAGTGCAGCAGCGGGGCAGATTATTAGTATGGGTGGCCACAGAGGAAGTGAAAACACATCTTCTCAAATCTCCTTCATCTGGTTTATTTACACACGGCCAGCCAGGGGTTTTAATTCACTGCCGAGCTTCAAGGTAAAGGAAGCGTTCCAAGACATTTTACAACCTTCCCACCTTTAAAAGGATGAGCGGATGAATAAATAGAATCTCCTGCGGTACCAGCTTTGCTCGGCAGACTCTGCATCTTTATTCTGATGGTGTAGTGAGGACAAAAGCAAAAAAGACTGTTACTGTTTGGGCTAAGGCCCCAGCTGGACAGTAGCTGAGTGTGTAAGTGGTTCTGGATGTGCGTGTCGGCTCCATATGGACACCAGAGAGCACGCAGCTGGGCTGGAAGTTCTGGACGACCCTTTCTAACCCCAGATCTCTCTCTCTCTGTGTTACCACTCCAGCGTAAGCTTGCCTCTCTTCTTCTAACTAAACCCAAAGGTAATCAGTGGACCTCGGCAGTAAACAGGCCAACCAAGGGCACGAAGTAAACAACACACTAAAATTCAATCACACTCACACACACACAGACGCCCTGGCAGCACAGGTGGAGTATTATCACACGTTCCAGCTCACACATAAACAGCTTTTTTAATAAACATGCACATACAGTCATGCCCACTCTCTCTCTGTGAGCTGCTGTGTATCAGAGTTGTAGTTTCACTGCTTCTACTCCCTCACAGTTTGCTGTAAGACAAAACTCCCAGAGCTGGAGTAAAACAATGCCAACATATTTTTCCAAGGCTCAGCTCACCACAGAGGCTGCTGGCCCTCATCCTCAGCTGGAGTTTAGACCTCAAATTTAAAAATCTTGGTCTGGTCTGATGAGGAAACAGCTCAAGTTAAACAAATTAATTTGCTGTGATTTTCTCCAATATTGAATAAAATGCAGCCTACATTGATTTCTTTCTTAAACATAGTTAAACGTAGGAATGTGTACTGGCAAGAATCTGAACATGAATATAAAAGAAACATTGCAATTCAGTTTATTACTCCCAACCACTCAA
>SSNS01000052.1:2732168-2783439 GCA_006937985.1 Aphyosemion australe
AAACACAGACCCAGGCGCGCTCCGTCACCAAGCCCTACCCTCTCAAACTAAAACAGACAGCAAGATGTTGCAGCAAGATGGAGGACATTGTCCCGTAAAAAGGTTACAGTACAGTTGTCCAGCACGGCGATATTTTGGGTTTTACAAGTCTGACAAAAGAAAACTCAACGGTCAATTAATAAATTTGCAGAGAATTGATTAAAAATCAAGTCTGGTAACACAACCAACTCGTTTTATCATAAAGTAATGACATAAAATGGCCAGGGCTGCACTTAAAAGATATGTTCTACATTTTTATATAGTTTTCAATAATTATTGATATCGATCAAAATGTTTTTTTTTCCTATATCATTCAGCCCTAATTTTAGGGATTTTCCAGCACCTCATAGGGGTTCACATACATGAACGGTACACAGAATCCAAAACTGATCGTTTTTGTGCAAAACCTACTTTGATCGCACTTTATTAAAAATGGAACCAATTTCAAAACCTTGAAAACACAATTTTAAATTTCATGCATTTTCAAGGTTTCAAGCAAAGCCTGTAAGAAGCCTGTAAACATAAAATTTTAGTTGTTTTTTTTAACTGCTGGGTTTATGAAAAAGCCTCAGATGAAAACACATGAGGAATGGTAGAGCTGAGGCCTGAGACCAAATCAAACATGGAAGTAGAATTGATTTTTGTCCATCGATCATCTATATCAGTGGTACTCACTCCTGGTCCTGGAGAGCCGGTATCCAGCATGTTTTCCTTGTTTCTCTACTCCAACACACCTAATTCAGTGGTTGAATCACCTGTGCAGCAGCTCATCAAGCTCTTCAAAAGCCTGTTGATCACCTGCTGATTGAAATCAGGTGTGTTGAAGCAGAGTTAAAACTAAAACATGCTGGATACCGGCTCTCCAGGACCAGGAGTGAGTACCACTGATCTATATTATTTATTTTACTGGAGTCTGGGTCGTGAGTCACATTACACCCTTCTGCACAAACTCTGTACTCCTTTAGCTTTAATTACATCTATACCTTCTAAAGCACCCATCATTATTTGGTTTCTCTCTCTCTCGCTCTGAAGGAGCATCCTGCTGAGAATGGTGAAGCAACAGTGTATGCTGCAAAAAGAAAAGGGTTGTAGACATCTACACAAGCTGAGATCAGAGTCAGATTGGAGGATTTATTTCCATAAAGATGACTGGTTAGTCTGAGATGACCAGAAAATCCTCCAAAAGTGAATAAAATAAGATTTAAAATATTAATCAGATGCTGAACCCTTAAACAGACCCAACATCAGCTTACTGAGGACTAGATTTAAGTTGAATCCAGCCATTTGAACCCAATAAACTAACAGAAGAAACAAAACGCAGCAGGAACTCCTTGACCTGCTGCTGATGGCCCTTCTGCAGCTACACCTGAGTCCAGCACCACTTCAACCCAAATCTACTAAACCCTGTTACCTTAAGAGCCTGCAGCCTGGCCTGCTCCTCCTCCAGGGCCTGCTGCTTCTCCTTCTCGTCCATACGGCTGAAGGACATGCCGGTGGAGGACAGAGACGAGACGGCGCTCGACAGGGTGGACGCTCTGCAGCAAGCAGGAGAAAATAAAGTTAATGTTCAACTTCACTCCAGGGTAATCTTTTAAAACCTTTTATTAACTTAGAAGGATCTGAACCACCTGGTGTCTGCATTCAATTCCTTTGTCTTCTTGCCCTCCAGAGAGGCCAAGTGCTGCTCCAGGGCCTCCAGGAGGCTGCTGGGGGCCTGGAAGGGACACAAATATGAGCAAAAACAAACAAATTCACCATTATGCTCTGGAGAAATCTCACTCTTCCGATTTTAAATGCAAAACCTCACCAAGACACACAAATACACACAAAACGGAGCACCCAGAGTTAGTTTGTCTCACAGGAAGGTAACAGAGTGCATCAGGCTCTAAGAATAGCCATGGCAACATGCAGCAAACACTCACATTGTTAGCAGGGGACTCAAAGGAGAGAGAGAACAAAGAGGGAGGTTGAAAAACAAAGAGTACGGGAAAAAGGTGGAGAGCAAAGAGGAGAGATTCTTATAACTCCACATGAGCGGGTGGGTGACGACACCTACAGAATACTCATCCAGCCGAGCCCCTCACACCCTCTTTGGCTCAACTCTGACATCGTTCTAATAAAACTTTCTGGCTGCACTTGGAAACATTTATTAGCTCTTCCTAATCATCACCTACCAACAAAAAGGTGAAATCACATATGAGCCATTCACTTGTGGAGTCAAACAGGTCAAGATGGTCACCACAGCTAATCCATGGTGGCAAACACAAACACAGCCATGACTCTTGCATGTTTTACAGAAAATTAAACAAATATTGGTGCGTTAGTAGCTGAGAGTCATTATCACATAATTGGAGAGCCGACATAACCAAAGATCCTGGCTTCAAACTGTGCCAACAGTTTCTCACTGTAGTCTGCCAGAAAATTGTTTTTCATTTTTCACCGGATGAATTTAGTAGACTGCCATCCTACACATGGAAATGTATAGTCTGGCCCCGACCCAATGAAACAACCCAGTTGTGGGTCAGAATCTACGGTTGTCTTTCAAACCGTCTCCGCACGCATCTGGACAGCGCTAGGACCAATCAGAGCTACGAACAACATGACTTATTCATCGCTACGGAAATCGGTCAATGGGTTCGCTATACGCCCTCAACGAAGAAACAAATGAATTATTTTTCTAAATAAACTTAAGTACCTCTATCTGCTCATGTCTCAAAGAAAAGCCCAAGTCTACATACTCCAAAGTGGATGCCAACGCCTTTTCAAACGAGCACCATTCCTGAGTTGACACCATCTTTCTAGTTTTCCTCCATCACAGCTCTGGTGCAAAGCACACCCAAGGTCTCTATACCAACATAGAGCGCTGTGGTTTGCTGGACCTAACACTGTTCAGACCAATGGTAGGCCTGCTGAGGCTACAATGGAGCGTGGCTAGACCAACCAGCAGACCTTACTGCTACAGTTTGTCTAGATTTCTAAACTATGGATTCAGACAAAACCATAGAAATCAAAACACGTCATTAACTCAATTATTCAGATTCTGAACTTAAATTTGGTGACATAGGGGTAAATAGACTTCTGGGACATTATTAGAGGCTAAGATTCAGTATTTTTAAATTTGAATATCCAAAATGCTAAAAGGAGGTGTGAAATATTGGCAAAACCTGGAAGTTAAGCCATTAGCCACTAGATTAATTTTAATGAGAGTCAAAGTAATCACTGAAAGTACCTTTATACCTGATTAACTTTTGGAGTCAAACTAATTCAAACACCACAGCTAACAATCTCAAAAATGAGCCTTCTAACAAGTTTAAAAATACTTGAATTTGGTATAAATCTTCTCAAATAAAGAGAAGACTCTGCTAGTGCAGTATGATAATTGCATTTACCAAGACTTCTTGAAATAAGATAAATAATATGACACATTCGGCTCTTGATTNATCCTGGCTTCAAACTGTGCCAACAGTTTCTCGCTGTAGTCTGCCAGAAAATTGTTTTTCACTTTTCACCGGATGAATTTAGTAGACTGCCATCCTACACATGGAAATGTATAGTCTGGCCCCGACCCAATGAAACAACCCAGTTGTGGGTCAGAATCTACGGTTGTCTTTCAAACCGTCTCCGCACGCAACTGGACAGCGCTAGGGCCAATCAGAGCCACGAACAACATGACTTATAGCCTAGTGAACTAGACCAATTCTTGCTTTGCAGAGTTTGGTCTAGGCACGCTTCATTGGAACCCTCGCAGCCCAAACCACTGCTGTGTCTATCCAATCACAACTCGCTATAGTTTTGGTTGGGCCAATCACAGCGCTCTATATCATGGGCCAATCACAGAGCGGGAGTAGCCGATGACGTCAGCGCTGCGGCCGCGAACGCCGCGAACCCAAGCAACATGGCGGCAACTCGGAAAACACGTTCGTTTGAAACGGCTTTGTCATCAACATTGGATTATTTAGACTCCAACGTGCGTAGGTCTGTCTGATATACTTAGCGGCTTCTTATTTTTATCAAACAAAGTAGTGCAATGTCCCAGTACACCTGATATTCGCGTGTTTTTCATACAAAAACGACAGAAATCATTGAAGCTAGACGCTATTAAAGCCTCCCGCTTTTCCGTCGCCGTGATTACGTCATGTTGTTCGTCACTCTGATTGGTCCTAGCGCTATCCAATTGCGTGCTGACATTTTGAAAGACAACCGTAGATCCCGCCTCACGACTGAGAGCCGTCAGTGGCTCGTGGCCAGACTATATATTCACATATATAGGATGGCTTGCCAGGCTACATGACTTATTCATCGCTACGGAAATCAGTCAATGGGTCCGCTATACGCCCTCAACGAAGAAACAAATGAATTATTTTTCTAAATAAACTTAAGTACCTCTATCTGCTCATGTCTCAAAGAAAAGCCCAAGTCTACATACTCCAAAGTGGATGCCAACGCCTTTTCAAACGAGCACCATTCCTGAGTTGACACCATCTTTCTAGTTTTCCTCCATCACAGCTCTGGTGCAAAGCACACCCAAGGTCTCTATACCAACATAGAGCGCTGTGGTTTGCTGGACCTAACACTGTTCAGACCAATGGTAGGCCTGCTGAGGCTACAATGGAGCGTGGCTAGACCAACCAGCAGACCTTACTGCTACAGTTTGTCTAGATTTCTAAACTATGGATTCAGACAAAACCATAGAAATCAAAACACGTCATTAACTCAATTATTCAGATTCTGAACTGAAATTTGGTGACATAGGGGTAAATAGACTTCTGGGACATTATTAGAGGCTAAGATTCAGTACTTTTAAATTTGAATATCCAAAATGCTAAAAGGAGGTGTGAAATATTGTCGAAACCTGGGAGTTGACCCAAACTATAAGCCATTAGCCACTAGATTAATTTTAATGAGAGTCAAAGTAATCACTGAAAGTACCTTTATACCTGATTAACTTTTGGAGTCAAACTAATTCAAACACCACAGCTAACAACCTCAAAAATGAGCCTTCTAACAAGTTTAAAAATACTTGAATTTGGTATAAATCTTCTCAAATAAAGAGAAGACTCTGCTAGTGCAGTATGATAATTGCATTTACTAAGACTTCTTGAAATAAGATAAATGACACATTCGGCTCTTGATTACGGTATAATTTTAAAAACAAGATAAAAAACATGTTTTGACTGGATATAAAATTGGTTAAATAGAATTTTTTGCTGTATATAAGACAAAAATTTGGGATTGCAGAAGTTTGGCGTCATCCCCATTCTACTTTAAGTGGTATAAATCAGCCAACAGCTTTAAAACACAAGTGTTGAGTCAATCCTATTTGTCACAGACACCGGATTGACTTTGACGAAACTCACAAACTGGATGTTCATCTACTAATAGTTCAAGATGGCCGCCACAGATAATCAACATAAAACACAAAAATCAGCTAAACATCAGTTACATAAAAATTGACCAACTTTTTGATGTAGTAGTAGCTGAGAGTCATTTCCAAAACATATTTTAAGAGTCAACTGACTGCAGGTCAGTGGTGTCCAACCCTGGTCCTCGAGGGCTCCTGTCCAGCATGTTTTAGTCGTTTCCCTGCTCCAACACACCTGATTAAATAGTTAAATCACCTATTCAGTAGGCCATCAAGAACCAGGTGTGCTGCAGCAGAGAAAAATCTAAAATGTGCAAGATGGTGGCCCTGGAGGACCAGGATTTCAAAGATTTCACCAAAGTTGCTAAAAACATAAAACTATCTTAGTTTAAATTCTGGCAGGAAAGATGATAATGAAATGCATTCGTTTATTAACTTGAAAATAATTTAATAAAAGAAAAATAAATAGTGTCTAAAAGGCAGCTAAATTAACATTAAGCATGTTACTAAGGAGCTGTTGCTATGCTGCTCCAAATAACACAGTTCAGCTGCAAATTCAAGTTGAGCTCCAGTTGTTCGTGCTGCTAAACAAACTGTCTTGTGCTCGTTAGGTGCCTCATTAATGCTCACAAAGAAAAGAGCAAAAGTCAGCCAGGATGCTGCACTAATCAGAACACAATCAGGGCTTATTTTCAAACCTAAACCTAAAAACACGAGATGGAAAAACAAAAAAAGAGCCATTTCAAAGCTGTGTTTTTTTTGGGGGGGGGCTGAAAAGGAGGAGGGAAAATTCTTCCTTTGTGCAAACAAGACAACGTCATGTCTGTCTCTCCGTCCACAAGAATTTTCTGCCTCAGACTCAAACACACAAACTCCTTTAGGAGGTCACGGCTGCCTCGATGATCGGCTCTCGCCAAAATGTGGAATAAACGCAGGATGAAAAGACGCCATCTTTCACTGTCAGCGGGGTTGAATGGGTAAAAAGAAGGACTTCTAGTCAATATTAGCTCAACACACACACACTCAAACACACATACACACACACACACACACACGCACGCGCAATCACCAAGATGTCTCTGAACTTCCTTCCTCTGAGAAATTGATTAAAAAGTGCAAACATCCAAACTAAATAGAGACTTTTGTCTTTCTACACCAAAGTAACCGATTCATTCACTATTAAAGCATTTCATGTGAAGCATATTGAATCAGTGTTGTCATGCAGGCCTGATATTAAATAAACAACACTGGAGGAGGAGGGTGGACTTGCAAAAAACTTGCAGCAGACACATTTTCATGCAGATGAAGATGGAGGGAAGGAGGAGAAGCCTCATTTCCTATTCATGAGCTTCCATGGCCTTTTGCTTCTTGAGCCAGACCTCTGAGCGTGTGTGTGTGTGTGTGTGTTTGACAGCTAGAAGCAAGCCATCTGAAACCAGAACATGCATTGTACTGAGATGATATCAGAACTCCACAAAGGGAGAATAAAAATGTAAGCAGTGTGTCTGTGAACGCTCGAGATGTCAGTGTGTGTTTGCACACACATTACAGCACAGTGAGTATGCATGTCATGCAGGCTCTTAAAGAAAAATTCCACTGTTTTAAATCATATTCACTACAATTCTGCAATTTTTGGGGAAACAAGAATGTTTAGAATCAGCTCATTTAAATAAGCTTCAAGAGTCAGATTTCTATCAACATTTAAAAGTATTGCATCAAAAACAATCTATATATCTATATTTCATCTGACATTATGCTTCACTTTCTAAACAACAACTATCACAAAGACTAGCCCTTCCATTAGTGAAGGATGTGGGTTCGGGTCTGCCCCTTGTGGTGGCTGAAAGACATTACAACTTAACAGTAAGACCACACAAGCAGCAGGAAAAGAGGTATGTCTACATCAGCGAATATACTAACACTGTACAGTACACAGCATGAACTGAACCTTTATTCTTTCTTGTTTGCATACAAGCTAGTGTTAGCATGGTGGCAGAGGACATTATCGGTTTAAAACTCCCTTAACACCAGAACAGCCACCAAACTACTAAAACAGCCACAAGCGGTCATTTTGACCACAGCGTTTAAACCTCAATTAATTCAACTTTTAAGTTTACAATTAAGATCCTGCATCATTTAATTAGCTAAACAATGGTTTTCAAACCAAAATAAAACCAAAAGAGTCCAATTTTCATTTGATATAAAATGTATAATGTTGCATTAAACTTTTACTTGAATTGAACATCAAACAAACTTTTATAACAATCAATGCATCCAAGAAATCTTAACGAAAACACATTACTATAAATCAGTGATTCTCAATTATTTTCTGTCATGCCCCCTCTAGGGAACATACATTTTTTCAGGCCCATTAAATACTTATAATAATTAAACATGTAAATAGAAAAATGGTCTAAATGACCACCGTGGCTGTTCTAGTGTTAAGCCTTGAAAAAACAGGATTTTTATTGTCATTTAAGCAGATAATTATTGTAGTGTGTATGATGTTTAAGTGTTTGTGTTGATGACAATTCTGCTTTAATACAGAATATTTTACTACCATGCCAAGTTCCTCTGGCAATGAGTGATATTCTGAAAGCATTTAGTTTGGATTCAATCTTTAAAATTCTAAAAATAATAGCAAACTGGAGTTGGAATCCACATGGTGTCAGTAAAGGTTTTGAAGGAAAGCTGAAAAGTGTTGTTCCTACTACTGGTCCAGACCCAGCCCATTGATTCCCACATGCTTAATAAAAATCTGATCATCTTAGTCATAAAATTAGAAAATGCCCACAAACAAATATCCAAAGTCTCATTTAAACAAGACAAAAACTTTGCAAAATCATGGGCATGCCAAGAAGCTTTCTTCTGTTTATCTTAGGTCATGCAAAATTTAAGGCAGTGAGAGGCCAAAACAAGCTCTTTGACCGTTGCCCTACATGATAACACTGAAGCCAGTTCTTGCTCAACATGGGATGAATTCCAAAGACATTTTGTCCCCAATAAAAAGTAAATGCCTGGGAAAATAACTTTGGGAATCTAGGTTAAATGCTGGAATTTTCCTTTAAGGAGGTTAGAGTGGTTAGTCAGCAGAGTTTGCAACCCATCACCTACAATGTATGATCCTTTAGTCTTCTGCAACAGAGAAGAGGGGAAGAAAAACATTTAATGACAGTAAAAGTGCTGCTTTACAATGAGATCCTGCTCAGTTAATCCAACAACTCTTTATTTATCTGCCATGTCCATTAGGACGTTCAATGGTCCTGTTGATTCTTCAACTGGAAAGCACCAAAGTTGTCAACCTGAACTTCAATAAATGGTCACCCAAGCTATGATTTCATTAAAAAGAAACATTCACCTGAATAAAAGTATTTCATGTGATTTCTATACCCAAATAACCTGAGTACAAATGTCAATGAATCTGACAACACACACAAATAGAGATAGCCATCTATTGTCTCTAAAGCAAAGCAGCAACATTTAGGACAACCAACTGGTGGAAATGTATTTTCAGCCCAACCCATTTACACGTAAAAGGCAGACATCTTGCCTGTTTGTCAAGTTACATCGTCACACTGCTCCAACGGCCCAGAAAGAACAAACCTGACATGGACTCTAAAGTAGGACCTACACAGTGTTTTCAGAACATGTAAAGACTTTAAGGGTTATGAGGACCATTGGTCTCACCGCAGCGCAAAAAATGTGGTTTATAGTTGCACCACCAGGGGAATAGTGTGACACTTGGCAGATGGTTGTGACATTCACCATCAATAGCTACAGTCGAAGCAGTGTGTCTTTGGTTTTACTTTTAAACAAGAGTTTGAGAAAGGACTTCAAACATTCAGAAGGCAACAACTTTGAAGGTGAAGACTTACAAGACAAATCAGCCTACTTAAGGTGTAATCAATGTATAATTACTTATTACCCAACCACATTCCACTCCCTCCACTAAGCTGAGAAAGTTCCTACTCTGGGGGAAGAGGCCAAGACTTGATCAATATAAGGACTGAACATCCACAGCACCACCAGACTGAAAAAGAAAAATAAGAACTAGCAAATGGTACCGTATGACCCAAACGCACCTATAGAAAACACTTAATGGTTTAATCATAGGTGATGACAAATGTCAATTCAAGAGCCAGACCTGGCAAACCGACGTACATTTATGGATCAACGCCAGCCAGAATAGTTATGTTGGGGGAAAAAAAACACCTGGTGAATGTGGTTAAAAATGCTCGACCACCACAGAACCGCCTGATGAAAGCAAACAAATAAAGAGGTGAACTACCTCCAATGATCCCTCGTGGTCTGAAAGCCTTAAATGTAGGACGTTCTCAGCTGATTTCCCCCATTTTTCCTATTAAGGCGGCTGTCTGGAGGTTTTCTTTTATCTGAAGGCACCATCTAGTGGCTGACAAGCGTATCACACCAAGAGTCAGTCGATTCAGTTATTTAAGATGGCGACTGCATGTTTCTTGTTTATGAATGTGCTTCTGTAGCCGACAAACAGAGCTAAAACACGTTTTACAAGTATTATTCTCATGTCATGTTGTGTTTTCATACGTTTAAATTTTAAAGACTTACTTGTCCGTGAAAAATTCATCAACGCTGCATCAGCCAAGGTACTTCCTTAAATTTGAAGCACGTAAGCGGTAGTCTAACGCTATTTGTTAGTTTCCTATTGCACAGCATTTTATGGGGCAGGGGGCGGGCTTAGCAAAAAAAAAAGACGTATTGTTTACATTATATCACACTACATGATAAGACAATCACTTTTACGGGTTTCTGAAAAATCATACATAATTCCTGAAAGGGGAAAACTCCGGACAGCCGCTTTAAGTATCACTAAATTCTTCAAAATAATCACTTTATCTAAAACTAACTTTATTTGAAACTGTACTGATGACCAAATTATAGTTAATAACTCTTCTAAGTCATCAAACATTATCTAGTAACAGCATCTCAAAGGAAATAAGACTTCATTCAGTTTTACACAGCTGTAAACACGTCTTTGAGTTTTTGAACTGATGACTGAGAACAAACAAGAGATTTAATGAGGCCCTTACAGCAGTGTTTAAATCAATTGTTTAAGGCGACCGATTACAAGTACAAAAGGAAAAATAATCATTAGTTGCAGCCCCATTGATGATCGGTCTTTTGTTACCGAGGCTAAAGACTTTTATTTCTAACATGTTTAACAATCTAAAGGTGGCGAACCAAGGAAATCTACTTAGTGTCTGAAGTCCACTAACACACAAAAATAATTAATGCTTCAAGCAATTTCAGGAACCAGTTCCACAATTAGATAAAAAATAAAATTTTTACACTTGATGATTAAACAGAAAGCATTCTGGGAGCTTTTCTTCTTGTCATTATCTTTGTTTTGTTTTCAATTCAAGGTCCTAGCTTATTGTTCGCATTTGCCCAAGGTTTTAAAACAAACACACGAACCCTTTTATCAGTTCTGCTGATGGCGGAGGCTAATCAAGTACACCTCGGCCTGGATTATCAATGAGAATACAGGAGGAAAAACAGAGGAGGAAAAGAAACTTGAGGCGATTTAAACAGTTGTATTAGATTAGACAAAACTGGGTAAATTAAAATAAAAAAAGACTAGTTGAAGGGTGAACAGGAAGGTTGGAACACACAGATTAAAATAGATGTGAGTCTATGGATGAACAATGAAAAACAATGAAACCAGAAGTGCACATCAAAAAAAGAGAGAAAAATAAGGTCAAAAAAGCAGGAATCAGATAGAGAAGTGGAAGGTGACATGTTCACTGACCTGTGAGAGATCGGGGATGTCACCCTGATCTATTCCAACTTGCTGTCGTCAAAAAACGAACAAGATAGAAAATAATAGAAAAAGGGGAGGAGGGGTCAAATGGAGAAGAAAACAAAAAGAAAACAAAAATACGGGAATCGTTATGTCATGCAGCGGCTTCGTCAACACAAACAGAAACAAACAAGCAAATGACATCTGATCCGGCTGACGGACCGACAGTGACGGATGATGATAACAGTGATAAACATGTCCGACCCGTGGGGGGGAGCAGGCGTGAAGGATGCTGTGGTGACACTCAGACACTGAGATCAACAAAAACAAATAAAATTCATGAAGACGTCTCCAGACAGATAAAAGAGCACCGTGTCCTACTTGAACTGATCACTAATAATCTTAACTTGATGTCCTTTTAGAATCAGGGAAAGAAGTGTTGATACAAATATTATCCAGCTATTTTAAAAACTAACTCTTGGAATTTTGATGAATCCTTTGAGCTGGAGCATGATGATACTTGTGGAACCTTCAACGGCTCGGTTCATTTTAATGTGGAGCAGGCATCGTGTCATAATAAGATGATCCGTGTATTTTTTAAAGCACAATACCATTAGATAAGTTCATAGCTATTTATGCAACGTTATTTTATAAAACTACACTTCTGTCAATTTCACATTACAAGGTCATTAATCAAGTAATCTGTGGTTAGACAACAATTTAAAAGAAGCCATAAAAAATAACTTGGGTTTTATTTTGAAATGTATCGAATGCACCTCCATGAACACTTCCTGTCTGGCTAATAATTTCTTTAACTTCATGAGAATCCGCATGTGGCATGCAGAAATAATAGACTTCATGCACATAGTCGGGGAGAATGCTCTGACTGGACTCAACGGCTTTTGGTCTGTGCAGAAGTCATACAGAAACTGAACCGCATCTGTTCTGTACTTGAGGTGAATCAGGCGTTACGTTTCATCTGTGTTCTGACCTAGCCATTAGCTCATCAATCCTGCAGGACTTGAACTCTGAGCAGACATCTGTGTGATGTGAGATAATTAACTTTTACACGGAAACACTTTTCAAAACAGCTAAAAAGACTAAGAAACATGAAGATGAAAACTCTTAAGCAGAATTCTCCAATAACGTGCTTCTGGTTTTTAAATGTTCAGGTTTAAACTGGTTAGTGAATAAAGTGGGATGAGTTCATTTTGAGTATTTTCTAACCCTGAAGTTAATCGTTTTCCACGTAGTTCAAGAAATGTCTCACTTTCCTAAAGCCTAAGTGTAATAATCGTCCTTCACCGGCAGATAAAATGGACTTTTTCTTTTTTTTTTTTTTGTTTTATCCTCGAGTCGAGTAATTGCTTCCCATATTCGGCCCGAGTCGGTGTAACCGTGCAGAGCTGGTTTTAGAGATATGATGGCCGTAGAATCCAGAACGGTGAGAGCTTGATAGCACAGACTGTAGCTGTTCACTTCTAGCAGTCACTTGTACTTTATGTCTCCATCGGTGGCAGCCTGCCAGAAGCGCCGGTGAACAAACCCTCAGTGACCCTCAGTGACAGAGCGCTGAAATACAGCTCGACATAGACAGCTACTGTGAACTGTACGTCTTCTTTTCTTATTTTATAGTATGTCTGTCACATTAGTTTACCCTCCCTCTCTTTCTCGGCTCTTTCTGGCACCGTAAAACAGCCTCGCTCCGGTCTGCAATGTGTTATATGACACAGGCCAATAGAGGATCCCTCTGGGTCCAGTGAAAATAAATTGTTTGCAATCGTTAGCAAGCGTCAGGAAGGCAGCTCAGCTCGGAACAGTATTCCTCCTCGTCTTTGATCTCTCCTCTAAATGCGTGTCTGTGTTTACTCTTTTGATCTCTTCTGCATCAAACCATTCACATTTCTCATTGCGCAATTGCTCCTAGCTTAGCTGCTCTGCTTAGCTAAGTTGCAGCACCTGTCAAGTAAAAATGTACACAATGACAGTCGTATTTATCCGGGGCTAAATTTGTTGCTTTAGGCTTTTTAAAGTTCTTGCATCAGAGCTACATCAGACATCCTCGTGCATGTATTCACCCAGGACGTGATGGAAAAACAAATCTCAGATAAAAGTTTAAAAAATCCTTGACACGTTTGAAATTTGAAAACAAAGCAGGGCATTAATTATTCACTGAATATTTATGTTTGTTTACAAGGAAGGGTGTCCTAGAATTAAAAGACATTTAACTGGGAATGTTTTCTGTTTTTTATTTAGGTTCGTTAGAGGAAGAAACGAAGAAAGAGGGATGATCTGTGGGCAGTGGGGAAAAGGAGAACCCCTCGGGTATCCATCTTTGTCAGGGAGGGAGGAGCGTGGGGGCAGAGGTGGAGGGAGCTAACGGAGCGCCTAACCACCTCCTCCATCTTACAGTTATTTTTGGCACACATATGTACGTGTGTGTGTGTGCGTGTGTGTGTGTGTGTGTGTGTGTGTAGCAAATATGGGGCAGTGGGGGTATACTTGCTTCAGCAAAGCTGAGTGAGCAAAATCTGTTTTCATGTGAAAAATGAACGTATCAAAGCTCGGAGCACATCTGCTTTGTGTTTTTAAGTTTTAATAACTGGTAATATAAAACATCTTACAGAACTAAGGAAAAAACACTGGCAGTTACTGAAATTACCTCAGCCACTTTGAGGAACTCTGACAGTTTGGTCATCCTGTAGAGAAATTTCTTGTAGATGTCCAGAGCGTCTTTACACTGGTTCTTCTTCATGTCAAAGTATTTCTCTGTGAGGACAAAAGAAAATGCAGGGGTTGGTTAAAACACAAATAAAAACCTTACCGGGGAAGATGGGAATGATTTAGACTCATCAGACCAGAGGACAGGCTTTTCGCTTCACTTCAGTCCATCTTAATGCAACAGTAAAGAGTTTTCAACACTTTATGATATTGCTTTCAAACTGGTTTCAGTGGTTCTTGAGCCAGAAACTTGAGCTACTTCACATTGGACAACACTCTGTAGTCCTCTGCTGACCGGAAACTGCAACTAACAGTTTTGTGGTTGGGGTAGGACCACTAGTGGGAGGTCTCTACCTGCTTTACGGCAATAGATGTTTAATGCGTCGCTAGCTGATATAAAGGCTAGCAGTTAGCTTTTTCAGTTTGCCAACTGTCAATAAAAAAGCACAAGGAGAAGAAAACAAAGAAGTTTGCTGTTTTGTTTGGCATCATGGCGGAGCCTGAAAGTAAAAGAGAGTAATGTCTTTGGAGGCGAAGCAAATCGCTAAAACCAGAGTGAACATCTGTGCGGCCTACACTAGTTTGAGAGAGCTAAAGGAGGCTATGAAATCACAGGCTGTGTCCAAATTCAGGGATTGCATACTCATGAGTACCCGTCCTCATTGGTCTCCGGAGAACGTGTTCTTCAGTGACCACTTAGACCGGATGTTAGCAGCTGTGAATGTGGACGTTCTAGCCTTAAATAAAAGTCCCGCCCCTACTCCTGTCACAGAGCAACTGCTTAAAGAAAATCTATTACAAAATATGGATCCACGATGCTGGATTATTCACGGTTAATTGTATAATTTATTTTATGATTTATGATTTACCAATGTTATGAACCGTAATAAAGAACAAGAATACAAAAACACATTACAGAATGGGAAACGCCTAAAAACATAACCACTTCAGGCTTTTACTTTTTGTACAGTCAGATTTGAATAAAGTAGTCATACTGCTGCTCTACTGATGCGTCTCCCGTTTCTACAGAAATCAATCCCGCAGTGCATCACAGGATTTATGGAGGTGAGGAGACCACGGAGACTACACCGCACCCATTCTCAAAATCGAGGAAAAGAAGAACGCATTTCAAGACCGCATTCTGAGCATTCTTGGAATTTGGACGGTCTTCGACGCGACGCTGTGACGTCACTGGTCTTAAAATCCGAACTCATGAGCACGCAACCCCTGGATTTGGACACAGCCACAGACTGATGGTGACCTCGCTTTGTTGCTACCGGACTTTTAAGTAATACTATTTTTTGTCCAACAGTGTGGCTCTTTTTACTTTGTGGCTTATTTTAGTATCAGTTGGCTCGTGTTAGCATTAGCTCGTTGTTAGCGCTAGCTACTGCAGGCTGCAGCAGGGTTGTTTGACAGTTGTGATTCCACTTTCAACCAGTAGGGGGAGAAGCAGAAAACCTATTGAGAATTGCTTTAAAGGGGTCAGCACCTATAATACCGTGGATATCTACATCCTATTATAGCCTTTTAGACCATTAAACTAAATTGTATTGGAAAAATAAATAAAAAATGTGATTGTTTAATCCTTTATTGTGAAGGGCATATTTTCTCGCGAGATCACACGCGATATTTCGGCTGTCTCGGACGCGCGCGGGACTGAGGAGCGCGTTCATTGGTGGAAGGAAGCAGGAAGCAGGACGCGGCTTCAGCGTCTCGCTCCACAACAACAAAAGTTATAACTGAACCCGACCTGGCAGTGACCTACGGGATCTAACCGTGTATTTACGAGCCCGGGCCTCGCCTCGTGTGTAATGGCGTCCTCCTTTGTTGTTGAGTTGGGAGAGAAGCAAGCTCATCCAGGCATCGGCTCTTATGCTGTTGTGAAGCTGGAATACACACACCGATCGGAGTTTTGTCTCCCGTAACACGGATTATAACACGAGTCGTCAACGGTAAGACATAATTTATGCGTTTCACGTTATGAAATGAGCTTTGTTGTGCTTGTTGTGGTTCATATTTGTTTAATATTAGGCCGTTGTGCCGACATNGCTTAGACCGGATGTTAACAGCTGTGAATGTGGACATTCTAGCCTTAAATAAAGTCCCGCCCCTACTCCTGTCACCTAGCAAATGCTTAAAGAAAATCTATTACAAAATATGGATCCACGATGCTGGATTATTCACGGTTAATTGTATAATTTATTTTATGATTTACCAATGTTATGAACTGTAATGAAGAGCAAGAATACAAAAACACATTACAGGCCTAATGAGAATGGGAAATACCTAAAAACACAACCACTTAAGGCTTTTACTTTTTGTTCAGTCAGATTTGAATAAACTAGTCGTACTGCTGCTCTACTGCTGCGTCTCCCGTTTCTACAGAAATCAATCCTGCAGTGCATCACGGGATTTGTGGATGTGAGGAGACCACGGAGACTACACCGCACCCGTTCTCAAAATCAAGGAAAAGAAGAACGCATTTCATGACCGCATTCTGAGCATTCTTGGAATTTGGACGGTCTTCGACGCGGCGCTGTGACGTCACTGGTCTTAAAATCCGAACTCATGAGCGCGCAACCCCTGGATTTGGACACAGCCACAGACTGATGGTGACCTCGCTTTGTTGCTACTGGACTTTTAAGTAATACTATTTTTTGTCCAACAGTGTGGCTCTTTTTACTTTGTGGCTTATTTTAGTATCAGCTGGCTCGTGTTAGCATTAGCTCGTTGTTAGCGCTAGCTACTGCAGGCTGCAGCAGGGTTGTTTGACAGTTGTGATTCCACTTTCAACCAGTAGGGGGAGAAGCAGAAAACCTATTGAGAATTGCTTTAAATTAGCTCAAAACAGTTTATAATTCCCGTTTTTCCTTGCATCATGTCTGTTGTGTCGACCCGACAAGCAGCCAAGGACACGTTAAAACTAGAGTCAAGTCGATTAATTGCTGGCTGATTTATTGCAGGTCGATGATCGATTTTGTTGTCGTTTCATCTGATCTGCGGCCGCATGTCTTGGACACTCGGGTGAAGAGAGGGGCGGAGCTGTCAACTGACCACTACCTGGTGGTGAGTTGGCTTCGATGGTGGGGGAAGATGCCGGTCAGACCTGGCAGACCCAAACGTGTTGTGAGGGTCTGCTGGGAACGTCTGGCAGAGTCTCCTGTCAGAAGGAGCTTCAATTCCCACCTCCGACAGAACTTCGAACACGTCCCGGGGGAGGCGGGGGACATTGAGTCCGAATGGGCCATGTTCCGTGACTCCATTGTCGAGGCGGCTGACCGTAGCTGTGGCCGCAGGGTGGCCGGTGCCTGTCGTGGCGGCAACCCCCGAACCCGCTGGTGGACACCGGCGGTTAGGGATGCTGTCAAGCTGAAGAAAGAGTCCTATCGGGTCCTTTTGGCCCGTGGGACTCCGGAGGCAGCTGATGGGTACCGGCAGTCCAAGCGGAATGCGGCTCGGGTGGTCGCGGAGGCAAAAACCCGGGCGTGGGAGGAGTTCGGTGAGACCATGGAACAAGACTTCCGTACGGCTTCGAGGAGATTCTGGTCCACCATCCGGCGCCTCAGGAGGGGAAAGCAGTGCACTACCAACACTGTTTACAGTGGGGAGGGTGTGCTGCTGACCTCGACTCGGGACGTTGTGAATCGGTGGGCCGAGTACTTCGAAGACCTCCTCAATCCCACCGGCACGTCTTCCAGGATGGAAGCAGAGTCTGGGGGTTTTTGGTTGGGCTCTCCAATCTCTGGAGCAGAGGTCACTGAGGTGGTCAAAAAACTCCTCGGTGGCAAGGCTCCGGGGGTGGATGAGATCCGCCCGGATTTCCTTAATGCTCTGGATGTTGTGGGGCTGTGTTGGTTGACGCGGCTCTGCAATATCGCGTGGACATCGGGGGCAGTTCCACTGGATTGGCAGACGGGGGTGGTGGTCCCCCTATTTAAAAAGGGGGACCGCAGGGTGTGTTCCAACTACAGGGGTATCACACTCCTGAGCCTCCCTGGTAAGGTCTATTCAGGGGTTCTGGAGAGGAGGGTCCGTCGGATAGTCGAACCTCGGATTCAGGAGGAGCAAAGTGGTTTTCGTCCTGGCCGTGGAACACTGGACCAGCTCTATACCCTTGAGGGGGTCCTGGAGGGTGCGTGGGAGTTCGCCCAACCAATCTACATGTGTTTTGTGGATTCGGAGAAGGCGTTCGACCGCGTCCCTCTGGGGGCCCTGTGGGGGGTACTCTGGGAGTATGGGGTACCAGGCCCCTTGATACGGGCTGTTAGGTCCCTGTACAACCAGTGTCAGAGCTTGGTCCACATTGCCGGCAGTAAGTCGGGCTTGTTTCCGGTGAGAGTTGGACTCCGCCAAGGCTGCCCTTTGTCACCGATTCTGTTCATAACTTTTATGGACAGAATTTCTAGGTGCAGCCAAGGTGGTGAGGGGATCCGTTTTGGTGACCTAAGGATCAGGTCTCTGCTTTTTGCAGATGATGTGGTCCTGTTGGCTTCATCAGAACGTGATCTCCGGCTTTCGCTGGAGCAGTTCGCAGCCGGGTGTGAAGCAGCTGGGATGAAAATCAGCTCCTCTAAATCCGAGACCATGGTCTTGAGTCGGAAAAGGGTAGAATGCCTTCTCCAGGTCAGGGACGAGGTCCTGCCCCAAGTGGAGGAGTTCAAGTATCTCGGGGTCTTGTTCACGAGTGAGGGAAGGGTGGAGCGTGAGATCGACAGGCAGATTGGTGCTGCGTCTGCAGTGATGCGGGCGTTGTGCCGGTCTGTTGTGGTGAAGAGGGAGCTGAGCCGAAAGGCGAAGCTCTCAATTTACCGGTCGATCTACGTTCCTACCCTCACCTATGGTCACGAGCTTTGGGTAGTGACCGAAAGAACGAGATCGCGAATACAAGCGGCCGAAATGAGTTTTCTTCGCAGGGTGGCTGGGCTCTCCCTTAGAGATAGGGTGAGAAGCTCGGTCATCCGGGAGGGGCTCAGAGTAGACCCGCTGCTCCTCCACATCGAGAGGAGCCAGTTGAGGTGGCTCGGGCATCTGATTAGGATGCCTCCTGGACGCCTCCCTGGTGAGGTTTTCCGGGCACGTCCAACCGGGAGGAGACCCAAAGGAAGACCCAGGACACGCTGGAGAGATTATGTCTCTCGGCTGGCCTGGGAACGCCTTGGGATTCCCCCGGAGGAGCTGGCCCAAGTGGCTGGGGAGAGGGAGGTCTGGGCTTCCCTCCTTAGGCTGCTGCCCCCGCGACCCGACTCCGGATAAGCGGAAGACAATGGAGGGATGGATGGATTTATTGACGATTAATTGGCCTGTCTACTCAGTCAACCGTTAAACTAAATAATCAGCTAATGGTGAATCCTAACTTGGATGANAGCAACTGCTTAAAGAAAATCTATTACAAAATATGGATCCACGATGCTGGATTATTCACGGTTAATTGTATAATTTATTTTATGATTTATGATTTACCAATGTTATGAACCGTAATAAAGAACAAGAATACAAAAACACATTACAGAATGGGAAACGCCTAAAAACATAACCACTTCAGGCTTTTACTTTTTGTACAGTCAGATTTGAATAAAGTAGTCATACTGCTGCTCTACTGATGCGTCTCCCGTTTCTACAGAAATCAATCCCGCAGTGCATCACAGGATTTATGGAGGTGAGGAGACCACGGAGACTACACCGCACCCATTCTCAAAATCGAGGAAAAGAAGAACGCATTTCAAGACCGCATTCTGAGCATTCTTGGAATTTGGACGGTCTTCGACGCGACGCTGTGACGTCACTGGTCTTAAAATCCGAACTCATGAGCACGCAACCCCTGGATTTGGACACAGCCACAGACTGATGGTGACCTCGCTTTGTTGCTACCGGACTTTTAAGTAATACTATTTTTTGTCCAACAGTGTGGCTCTTTTTACTTTGTGGCTTATTTTAGTATCAGTTGGCTCGTGTTAGCATTAGCTCGTTGTTAGCGCTAGCTACTGCAGGCTGCAGCAGGGTTGTTTGACAGTTGTGATTCCACTTTCAACCAGTAGGGGGAGAAGCAGAAAACCTATTGAGAATTGCTTTAAAGGGGTCAGCACCTATAATACCGTGGATATCTACATCCTATTATAGCCTTTTAGACCATTAAACTAAATTGTATTGGAAAAATAAATAAAAAATGTGATTGTTTAATCCTTTATTGTGAAGGGCATATTTTCTCGCGAGATCACACGCGATATTTCGGCTGTCTCGGACGCGCGCGGGACTGAGGAGCGCGTTCATTGGTGGAAGGAAGCAGGAAGCAGGACGCGGCTTCAGCGTCTCGCTCCACAACAACAAAAGTTATAACTGAACCCGACCTGGCAGTGACCTACGGGATCTAACCGTGTATTTACGAGCCCGGGCCTCGCCTCGTGTGTAATGGCGTCCTCCTTTGTTGTTGAGTTGGGAGAGAAGCAAGCTCATCCAGGCATCGGCTCTTATGCTGTTGTGAAGCTGGAATACACACACCGATCGGCGTTTTGTCTCCCGTAACACGGATTATAACACGAGTCGTCAACGGTAAGACATCATTTATGCGTTTCACGTTATGAAATGAGCTTTGTTGTGCTGGTTGTGGTTCATATTTGTTTATATTAGGCCGTTGTGACGACATATAGGCCAGAACTCAAGTTCTCGTGTTGGAGTGCGCGTGCTCGTGGGGTGCGTGTGAGCTGGTTGAAGAAGGCAAAATTAAACAAACGCGTCAATGTTAAATATCGGCTTCTCAACCAGTGAAAAATCATTAGGAAGCCATTATAGACATGTTTTTAAGTGGAAAAGTGAAGATTTCAGGTGATGACGCCTTGGGATTCCCCCGGAGGAGCTGGCCCAAGTGGCTGGGGAGAGGGAGGTCTGGGCTTCCCTCCTTAGGCTGCTGCCCCCGCGACCCGACTCCGGATAAGCGGAAGACAATGGAGGGATGGATGGATTTATTGACGATTAATTGGCCTGTCTACTCAGTCAACCGTTAAACTAAATAATCAGCTAATGGTGAATCCTAACTTGGATGACTGATTAATGGTGAACTGGACAGCTGATTGACTAATCAGCTGGCTGATGACTAATTAATCAATCAATTAACTGATCAGCCTCTAGTTGTATTTTTTTCTGGATTAATCTGTAATTAGCCAACTAATTAACTGGTAATCAAGCAATAGATTGTTTAACTAATGAATAGGCCAGGCAATACATTGTTAATCAATGGGGTGATTAATGACCTAGTTGGTTTTTAATTAACCAACTAGTGATTAACAGGACTACCTCAACTAAGACTATTCCTGATTCCTTTTCAGTCAAGATGACTAATCAATAGGATGATTGATCAGCAGGCTGTTTTTACCAAACCATAAGCCAGCGATTAATCAGCATGCCTTTAGTCGGACAATTGCAGATCATCCAGGAATTTGGCATCGCACCAATCGTCCAAAGATTTAATTGGCAAGCCAATTGTTTAATCACGGTACTAATTAGTCAGGTAACAAATTATCATGTTGATTATTAATCGGCCAGTAATTAATTGAACAGCTTCTATTCAAAATATTCTTGATTATTCTGTAATTGTTCAATTAGTCAGTTGATTGGTTTGTAATTAGTCAAATAAACCAACAGATGAATAATTGGCTAACTGATTATGAATAAAAAGTACCATTGATCATAATAAAGAGATATTAGAAAATTAAAAATCTTAGGTTGTGCACTGAAAATTAGCTTCTTTGTTTTCTAAAGATCAGTTTGGGTTGAAAAACAATAATTAAAAAAAAAAGTTTGTCAGGTGATCTCTAATTCAAAGAATGAGCCTTTTTAGCATCACACCTAGTTCTAGTTGTCAAATTAAAAAACATTTTCATTCAAAAATAAAGACCTAAGTAAATTCTGAGCCTGTAACAGGTCTATTTGTCTTCCCCTTCCACACAACATTCCTTTCCTGGGACACTCTTAAAAGACTCCAGAAGCCTGCAACAGTAATGTCATGCTGCCATAACGGCACACAGGAGTGTGAGCTACCCAACAGGTTGATGACTCCTTCATTATAAGCAGCAAAGAGCCTTATGGAGTCTTTGAAGAGCAGCATGAAGGCCGAGTTGATCACTCCGTTGGTCAGCTCATTGGGATTAGCCTGGAGAGAGCAGAGAGAAAGTAAAAGTGACGTTATCATCGCATCTCACCAAAGCTTTTCACAAAAGGAAATTTTGTGTCTCAAACATCCAAATAGATGTTTTTTTCCTCCGGATAATGACACCTTTCCCCCTCGTCATTAAAGCTCGCTGAGCAAAACAACACCCACAGACTGGAGCGACGCACGCATTCTCCGTGCATTCCAATGAGAAACTTCCGTCATCATCCATTTTTATCAGTCTTTGAAGCTCGCTGGCACAAACCACAATACACCCACCAATTTCAGCAAATCCCCACCCGATCCCCATCTTCCCTCTGAGCACACACTCCGACGGCTGATCTGTCACCGTTTCTGTTTCTCATGCCGTTGACAAGCAGAGGGATCGAACTTTACAAACTTCTTGTTATTACGATTTACATTTTAATTGGAAAGTGACTCAAGCACGTCACCCACAAGTGTGCACAAAGTAAATGGATAAATAAATAAAATCCACGTAGCGCTCTTCCTACCTGGAAATCCAGCAGAGCGTCCAGCTGGTTCTGAATGATGGGCAGCGTCTTGATCAGCTTCTCCGTGTTCATGGTGCGCATCACGCCGTCAATTCTGACGGGAGAGGAAACAAAAATAGAAGTGACCTTAACGTAGAAAATTATACTAATGTTGTAAATTGGGAAGCACTAAAAGAAGGGAGAGAAAACTTTGAAAAGAAAGTTTTTCCATCAAAAAACTACTTTTGTAACACCTTTATTCCACAGCAGAAGGTGTAACGTTAGCAAAAAACAGTCACTGAAAATGTACTTTTGACATAAATAAGACCATTTACAATAAATTACCTGGGAAAGGTTCAGTGTCAACTCATAACTTTAACAAAAATGTTAAAAACTATTCATTTGACCAATGTTGTTTTAACCCTTATATAACCCTTTAATTTTCTTCTGTTCTTAGAGCACAAAAAATGCACTAAGGGGATATAAGGGTTAAAATTAGTGCCACGAACGAATCTTCTGTTAATGAACAATGTTGTTTCTAAGACTCCATGTTGGCACTTTAAACCAGTTAACCAAAAAAAGGAACACATAGATTCTTATAAAAGCAGCGCTGAAGCCTGGAAGTGCGTCCCTCTTGAAAGTAAAAGTGTCTGAGAGTCGTTTCATAATAAAATAGCAACTCAACACCGGCTGAATCAAATCAGCTTATGTGTGTAGAACAAAGGCTCGTAGGACTGCTAATGTTATTAACGCTCAGCAAACCTAAATGGCATTTAATGAAAGACACTGTGGTCCTTTCATCTTCATAAACTAATTTCCCCCTCAGTTTAACGTCTGGGAACTTAGACAGTAGGAAAACCTGAAGGGTAGGTCTGAGCAGAAAAACTGGAGGATAAAGCAGATTGTCTTATGTTGTCATAAAAAAATTGATAAGTGGATAAGTTGGTGAGGCTAGCTTCAGCTGTGTTTGGTATCTGAACAAACAAAGAGGATGCTTGGCTGTGATTGGTTGGTTCATTATGAGCCTTGAAGAAGTGAAAAAGTGAGAATGTGCCGGTACCTCAGGCCTGGCTCGCACAGCAAGATAATTATGCTGATTATTGAACCGAATCTCCCTTTCCAACCATCCTAAAGACATCCCTGATTACCATAATGGCTCTAAAGATAATCCTATCAGATATTCCTGCTGTGTGTGGTGTGTTAAGAGCACCAGGACCTGCTCATAAAGCCATCGGGACCGCTCCGATCACAAATCAAGGATATTGAACAATCAGAAAGTGAGGTGACAGAAGCATGCTGATTTCAGTATCAACAGCTCTTTGATAACATACTGAAATGACAGAAGGCTGAGTCTGTATATGCTTACTTAGTTAGCATAAATAGGCCATAAGTCTTGATTTAGCTTTAAATTATAAGCCTGATACTTCCAAAGCATATTTCAGAAATAAAGAAACCTCTTGGATGAGTGGAAAACCATTTGTTCGTTCATCATCATCCAGACCTGGGTCGAAGGGAGGATAGGACCAAACCGTCCTCTAACCCACAAACCTCCACCAGCTCCACCTCTGGGTCAGCACAGAGAGAGAATCCCTCCAGAGTGTCCTGGGTAGACCCGAGGAGGTCCTACCAGCAGGACATGCCTTCACTCAAAACACTCAAGATAATCATGTCCTTGATGACTGAGAATCTACACCAACATGGTAACAAACGTCATCACATCCCAAATGAACAAACCTGTGCCAAAAATACAACAGGGCAGTGGCAAAAAAACAGGATATTTTGGCTTCATTCAATCAGACGGAGACCCTATGTCTAATTTCATGTAAGTCAACATTACCAGTGAGTACCATCCCACTTTGAGCATGGAGTCTACCAAAACCCAAACCATCTAGCAATTTCTAAGGCCTTATTTTCCTTTATTAGATAAAATGTCAAAGATCAACATAAAGACTTGAGGTTATTGCAAAACCCCATTTAAATGTGCAAACTAACCCCTTATCATATTTTTGAGAGAGTTTGAGCAGCTGGTTAATAAACTGTCAATTTGACTGCCTCACATTACATTAAGCAAGCACCTTATCAGAGTCTCCTCCAGCTTATTTAACCTTCAGGTTTAGCTTAACCACAAGCAGCACGTCTGCTGTACCATTTAAGGTGTTTGTTCTCTCCCACTGCATCTCATTTCCTTGTTTCACTTTTCTGACTAAAGTCTGACTTCTTTTCATTTCCTGAATTATGTCCAATTCCTGAGCAACACAGGAGTCCTACAGGGTTGAACATCTCATCTACTGTAAATTGTGTTCCTACACTTTTCCCACAGTCTATTTCAAGTGCTTTTCAAGCATTATCAAGGAACAATTCAATCTTTTCATGAACCACACTTCTGAGATAAAACAATACATAAGAACTCAAGAGGACAGTTTCACCTCACTATTATATGAAATAATTTACTATTATTAATAGGGATGATCCTATCCAATCACGTGATTTTAAATGATTGCAATCAGTAGGAAAAGATCAGATATAACCTTATAAAATAACTAGCACGACCTTTTAAATTCATCTCGAGACTGAGATTTTCAAATGTAAAGATGATGGCTTATTTTTAATTTTAACCTGTCTGCGTTTAGTCCTAGTCGGTCACCTTAAAACCAAACACCCTGCCCTCCCAATTCACTGCAGCAACTCGGACAAAAACACGCAGCCAGCTGACGAGTTAAAAACAGAGAAATTTCCTACGGAAAGCTAAAAGGTCACAGCCAATGCCCCTGTGCCATTTTCTCTCTTCCGTTTCCATTTCAGTTATAAAGGACAAAAATAACAAAATTATGAGGAAGAGAAAAACTGATCAAATGCTGGAGATGCTCTTTGACTATAAAATTTCTCAATCTTGGCTTCTTTTTTTATCTTGCTGAGAGAAACCAGCAAGAAAATCACTTGTAGTTAAAATGACTGCTTTGGACTGAAAAAGGTAGAAATAATCATATTGTCAGTCTTTTGCACAACAAACATGAAATCCAATTTTATTGAAACTTTACAGTTTTAGGAAATGTCAGGGCCTAGCAAGACTGTATGTTTTTATTTGATAAAGTAATTTAGCATACAAAATGCAAAACAGAGAGAATGACTGCCAAGGCAGTTCTGTAAACTATTTGAAAAATGAGCAAAAGACAATTTTCAAACATTTGTAATATTCGCACATTTCTAATCAATGTTCTTCCTGACTGAGTGATGTTTTGGCAGCTAAAGAAATTACATGAATACAAGAAGTTAGAAATAAATAAAATACACCTAAAAGGAGAACTTAGATATGTTCTACTTTTTCTTCTAAATTTAATGCATGAAGAGAATTTGGTTTACTCCTAGCATGCACTAACTAGCAAGGGATATAACAAGTAAATACATGTTGGCATGGATAAATTAGCCATCATTTAGCTAAAATGATCTGCATGCAACAGCATAACTCAACTTATACAGCACCAAGTATTTTGCCTTTTGCAGCTCTGGCATGTTGCCCCTACTCTGCCCAGCAACACCTGTCTGAGATCCACTACGCTCGAGGTGTGTTTGATGGCTCGGAAAAATACGTTTTCGCATATTAACGGAATAAACGGTTGAAAAACGTTTAGAGCAGCAGCGAGGCTTTCTGAACAGTGTTTATTAAAGGCTAAATGATCGCTCTCTAGTTTTTGTCATTAATAAACATAAGAAATTGAGTTTTTTTATCAAACTACCTTGGTTTATCTTAAATCCAAAACTGTGCAGTTTGTTTTTCAAGTATTTTCAAGGAATCAATACAGAAATCAATCACTTTGCATTCCTTGAAAACACGTTATTGAAATTCAAGCATTTTCAAGGATTTCAAGCACCCTTACGAACCCTGTTTGTTGGGCAAGATGAATGTCAATACTGAGTGAGGATAATCTGCATGTGATGCTAGCCTTACCCTCTCTTCATCTTGGTGAAATCCACAGCCACCAGTCTGTAGGACATGGCCTTCTCATTCAGGTAGCGACTATACCGTCTGATGAAGGTGGACATATCGTAACCTGAAAGATGTATAAAGAAGAAAACAGAAGATAAATCAACCGACTGCACTATATGAGACTGCTTTAAATGGTCTCTAGCTGCTTTAACACCAACTTTAAACAGTATGGACTTGTTTTTACGTTACTCTCTGACTTACATCAATCTCATCTATATCTTTGAAAACAAAAAGGGCTTTTAAACACTTCAGTAGGAATGAAAGCATGTGGGTTTTACCTTGCAGGGCTCCCTTATCCAAAAAGTTGTTCAGGTTAAACAAAGTGTTTCTGGAAGCCAGGTACTGGATGAAACGCTGAGATAAGAAAGACAAAAGAAAAAAAGAAGTTAATCCAAATAAAATTTGTTCATTCAGATCAATATGAAAAGATCTGCACTTGCATGAACCACAAATCTCAAAGTCAACTCATCTGGTTGGTTAACTTTTTAAAAAAGTTTATTAATTAATTTTTTTTTACATCGGTTTGCTCTGACAGAACTTTGTTCCTCGAAGGACAAACAACAAGGGCAACCAATATGGAGGGCAGTTTGGGAAGCTGAAGATCAACCATGGGATAAAAGGCACCTATCACTAAAATGTCCATGACTTAAACTAAAACCAAAATTGCAGCAAATTCTTAAAACCGTCTGTATGAAAATCATAGTGCTGCTTTGCTTCGAGAACTCACCAAATTGGTTTTCCCTAAGGTTTTACCAACAAGGACAATGAGGCCAGTTCTGCTTTGAATTCACAACAAACTCCACTAGCAATGCATCAGGATAAGCTGCCACCATGCTCCCCCGCAGGATCCAAACACCTGGCTACCACAATAACAAACCACCATGACCTCACTGGGGAATTTTTGTGAAATCTCATCAAGTGCATGCAAAGACCATCCCCATTCTGGCTTAGCATCCCGATTTTAAACATTGCTGATGGATTTGTTGTCACTCGTTTTCCCAAAAACACTTGATGCCGTCTATCCGAGAATCGCCTTGCTTCACATCTACACATCCGCATACTCTCTTTACCCTGCATAGCGCCTACCTTTGTGCTGTTGGCAGCTGTTCAAAGTTTGTTTTGCTGATTCCTTGGGAGTTTCGCTCATTGTTTGAGAACATCTGAATGTTAAGATATTAAATGAGAGTTTTTATTTATTCACCATCTCGATCTAAGAGTTTTATGCCTGGAGTTTGTTATTCAGACCTCGTCAGATCTGTGGCAGGAACATAGCAGGTCCTGGTAGCTGTTCCAGAGAGAACAAAACAAATGATCATGTTTTGTTTAAAAGAGAGAGGCCTTTGCATCTGAATACTATCATTATTAACATGAATTGTAAATAATCCAACCACTAGCTAGATGTTTCATTTATAACCAACTCCAGACCTTATAAATGTGTTTGCACTAACAAAGGAAGCCATATCTAGCTGTCACACAGAACAAAGTGAAATAGTTTCCACAGTGGTTTCAGTGTGGGCTTTAAAAGACTGTTTACAGCGCAAAGAAAATTTATTTTATATAGAATAAAGTGAGAACTTCTCGGATTATAACATTCAATTCTGTACTCCGATGCCAGAAAGTAAATCTCAGCCTTAAGCTAACACTACCACACTAACAATAAATAACCCTGAAAAACACTGGGTAAGGTTTTTGCAAAACATTGGTGAATCACTGCAGCCCTAAATAGCAGTAGCTCGGGCTAGTGTTGTTCTACAGTTAGCAATATCGGCACCAACATTTGTATATTGCTTACATTGAAGTGGGTTGGCCATGCAAATTTAAGGGTGAGTATCTACGCCTATGACGTGTTATTCCATCTTCTCTCAGAACAAACGTTTCTCTGTACTAATCTGTAGCCATTACAACATTACTAATTTACATAGGAAAGCAGGTTGGAGAAGGAACAGACTTTTTGGTAAGCTACATTGGACACCCCAAGCTACCTATATTAAATAAATTACATGCCTTTTTGTAGTGTAGGACCACTGCTTTCCCATTAATGCAACCATTCTCGATTGGGTCCAAGCCTGTCAGTCTACTAGCAAAACAGATTTTGCACAACTATAATTGATGAATGTTTGGAGTCATTTAAGGTGGATTCCACAGCTTGTATTAGCCAATCTTAGCCAACAAAAAATGACTTCAACTCTGTCAAGTTGATAAATCTTTGGCTAAAATTTCCTGTGGAAGTAGCTGAGAGTCTTTGCCAACACATATTGAGTGCTAACAGATTGCACGATTTTATTTAGAGTTTAGAGTTCTCTTTGCACATCTAAAGTATTTATATGTAGCACTGTATAGACTGTATTCACTTTTGTATAGGGTGCATTCACTTTCTCTTGCATAGGTTTTATTTATTTCTTATGCACCAGTTTCAGTTTCTTCTTTTGGTATTTTTACTTCATTGTTGTTGTATGTGTGATTATGTAGCACCGTGGGTCTGCGAGGAACGGCATTTTGTTCCACTGTATGTTCTCACATGTGGCAGAATGTTAATAAAGCTCAACTTGAACAGTGTATAAGACTGTGCATAACATTATCTTTCAAATTTGATCAACACAACTTTAATTCCATCATTTCCCAACCTTAAATGGTGGTTTAAAACTCCAACATGAACCGCGGTGTGCAATTCACATTCCATCAAGGAATGTTGGGCCTTTAATTTTAAATAAGAAAATAACTGCAGTGGCTTCAAGTAAACACAACCATGGTTCCTTTACCAAATACTGCACGTACTAATCAAACTGTGGTAAACTTCTGAATATTGTCCAAGCACTTTGAGAGAGTGGAAGAGATCTGGCTTTTTTTCTGGCTTTTTTTTTGTCTGAAGGGACTTGAGAATTGACCTCGACTGTGCCTCTGAAGATCAATCACAAACTTACATTTGATCCCTTGAGAACACATTTGTTGCTGTCTCTAACTGCAGAGTGCAGTGGAGTACGCCCTGGCCAACGTCCACGTTTCTGGGAACTCAGGCCTCGGGCTTCCAAAAACCATCTAAATGTTAAAGCTGACGGTGCCCAAGTGACTTAAAATGATCTGAGATTTGCCCATTTGCCAATTCCAAATATGGCAGAGAACCAGCGCTGACTGGCTGGTTGGAGCATTTAAGTGAGTGTGTGTGTGATTCTGAGCCCAAATATGCTTGTGGGCATGTATGTTGGAATCAGCTGTACTGACTGTTCCAAGGCCTCTGGGACTGTTTAAAAAGGCAGAAGGAATGCAATCCTGTTCTATGTGATTGTCTTCATCCACACACACTGTACCGAAAAAACTCAGACCTAATGTGTGGACAGAAAATCCAACATGGAGACTGTGAAAGTGGCTGTTAGAGGTAATGATGAAGGGGAGGGTTCGGTGAAGGAATAAAGTGATTTATTCCAGAGTGGTGAAACATATCTGTAAATATTTGTAGGAGAATCGAGTGAAGTAAAATTCAAAATAACTCAAACACAAAACCTAAGAGACAGCATTTGTTTGAAAATCTTAAATACATTTGCCCGACTCTGGCACAGCGTCCCCTCAAGGTTGATGGATTATTAATTCAGACGAGTAATCAGTGAGAGGACAGCTGAAGTTAAGCATTTTTAAACAGATTTAATCAAGCAGTGAGTGTGAATGGATTCAGAGAAAAGGACCAAGGCTGAATACAAGTAAAAATGATCTGGCCAATGATTATAATAGTTTCAAAATGTAATTTATCAATACTTTATCACTGTTACAATATCAACTTGTGATGTATCAGAACTAAACAGGACTGTTTAGACTATAATAAATCATAGGCTGTTGCATTCCTTGATGCACACATCTGGTTCAGAAGCCATCCATGTGGAATGGCTTTTTATTAACAAATCATTTTAGCCTCTTGTCTACACACAAATCATTTTAAGAGCCCCAAATGTGTATTTTCCAGTAAAAAAAATTCAATGATGAATCATGGAAATTTTCAAGAATAACAGTAATCACGTGTTTTTCTAATAAGATTAGCCTGATTCCATAGTGTAGATCAGGCATGTCTAAAGTGTGGTCCAATGGCCATTTCCAGGCTTAGTAGTGATTTTGTGCAGCCCTCATTTGCATTTCCACAACAATGAATTTTGTCTCTCCAACCGGTTGTTGAAGTAAAATAAAACCTAATATTTTTAAATTCAGAACATTTCCAATATGCCTATTTTAGACCATTAACTTGATTTTGGCCCGCATCAAGAAAAGTTTGGACATCCCTAGTGTAGACAGTCAAATCACAATGTTTAGAAAACGATGATGTCATGGCTCCTCCTCCAACTTTACTTACAAGTCCAAAATTAGAAAGAACAACAATAATGGTGGACAACCTGCTAAAAATCCTACAGAACCTAGTTGCTCAACTAGCGTAAAACCCTTGTATGCTGTATTACTGAATGAGCAGACGAGGCTTGGACTAGTATTTGTGATTTTCAATTTCTTGGTATTTTAATGGTTTATCCAAAATAAAAGTTTTATGTTCATATTACTAATAATATTAATTTATTCTTCTTTGAGCCCCTTGAGGAAAATATTTCTGTGTATTCAACCCATCCCTGAGGAGCAGTTGGTTGCTATTCGTACAATGCCCAGGGAGCAACTTCAGGGTTCAGAATCTTGCCCAAAAGGGTACTTCAACATGTGACTTGCAGGGCCTGGGATAGAACTGCACAACTTATAATCAGTGGACAATCACTCTCCCCTTTCAGCTTTACCTTTTTAGTGTGGCAACATTACAGCGCCAAATACAGGCCTGGCATAGAATTCTGTTTTATTTATGATGTTTTCTTCTGGATTACTTAGATTTTCTATAAAATGGTGTCATGTTTATGAGAATATATATTAGGGGTGTGTATTGACAAGAATCTGGCAATACCATATTTATCAAACCCCCAGTGAGTCACAGCAGATGGCTGCTCATTCTGAGCCAGGTTCTGTTGGAGGGTTCTACCTGTTAAAAGGGAGTTTTCCTCTCCACTGTCACTACATGCTTGCTTCGGATGAGGATTGTTGAAAAGTCACTGACACAATGCAATCTGCTGGGTTTCCTTACATAGGAATGTTTAACCAATTGGCATAATGAACTGAAGTCAATTGGAATGTTTACTTTGTGAAGTGCCTTGAGACGACTCCTTTGATTTGGCTCTTTATAAATAAACTGAATAGAATCAAAATACAAAAGCCAGACAATATTTGCAATTTTTAAGATTGAATTTCATTGGAAAACTCAGGCCAGATGCTTCCAAGACACACCCAGTGTTACCACATGACCTTGTTCCATCAGAATGAAGGTAACAAAAACTGTATGTAAACATTTAAATACATCTTACATCCCTAGTATATAAAGAAACAGCAAAAAAACTGGATTTCTGTGTGAATAAGGCCTTGGATGATGATGGCTGAAATGTGAAAGCGTTTCGTATAAAATCTAAAAAGCCATACACGACAGCGTTCAAAGGGTTTGCAGACCGAAGCAAGAAACTGCAACAACCAACATTACTGCAAATATTGTGGAGTAGAAGAAAGTGAATTAGGAGTAAACAGTATTATGGCATATATTATACTCATATCAGTACTCTGCACTGGTAATTACAGAAACATTGTGACTTGTACTTGGCTCAAGAAACTGTGGTGTTGGTGTATCTGGGGATGTTGCTGTTGAACCTTTGGTCTAAACATCACTTTGTAATTAGTGGATAATTCTGAACAAAGAAACAAACTGCACTTAAAATGGCAAGCTGGAGTAAACAGTTGGCAGATTTTTTCCTCTTTCTTCAGCTCCGCCAACGGCCTGCCTCTGGTTATCTAGTAATGATGCACTCTCTGCAACTGTTTACCAGCTTTGATGGTTGCCTCGGCTCTGATTTAGCTTTAGAATTTCATGAAGTATTAGTTATTTATGCTCTTCAAATAACATTTTAATGTATCAATGTCTCCGGTTTAATGCTCAAAACCTGCAATGCAGACAGCTCTTTTTTCTTCAGCTTTGAAGGGCAATAAACAAATGTCAGGGTGCTTAAATTTTAAAGTGGTGATGGAGAACAAACATCATACCTGTTAAAGTCTGTGTTTTCTGAAAGCAGGTTGCCTTGGTGATGATGGTATTTAGCTCAAATGACGACTGTCTTTAAATAGAGCCGCCTCACAGAGCCACTTACATGGCTGTGGATGCTTGTTAAGTGGCTGTCAGATTGTTATTTTCTTCAAGTCGACAAATTCAACCTTACAACTGAATGTGATTCGGTGCCACATCTGTTAATGTACTAGGAATGTAACAGAGAAACGCTGGAGTTTGTATAATGAGTCTGGAGCTGTGTCGGTGTCAAAATGAACCCAATTTAAGACAGAGAAGCTTGGAGATGGTCACAGTTAAAAAAAATGAAATAAAAAAGACAGAAATACATAAAAAACAGCTCCAATTGCTTCTTCGGGTGTGCTGACAGTTCTCTTCCTCATCAAAACTCCAGCAAGACTCTGCGTCTCTCCCTCAGTAGCGCACAAAGGCGGAGGCAGAGGGAAGCCACACAAAACGCATGGATGTAGTTCAAAAGGAGAAAATCTATAAAAGGGGCACAGAGATGTGGAGGGGAAGCACAGAGGGAGACTCAGAAACCCGCTGAGCTGCAGATTATTCAGCAAAGAAGAAGACGACGCACTTCTGAGAGGGGATTCAGATTTTGAGAGAAGGTCTGAGAATAGAGGGGGAGTCAAAGCGGGAGACAAAAACAAGATGTACCGAGTCCTGGGGGCCCGCTGGAGAGAGGTGAGGGGGAGAGGAGAAGAAGCAGGTTGACTCAGTTCGTAAAATAATTCATGTTCGCATATTGGAGAACAACCTGGTGCATTATTGATGCGTTAAGATCGTGCCCCCACCGCCTGCCTCTACAAACCGTAACCGTGGCGCTGACCCATCCTCTACCACTGTACCCCCCGTTTCTCCTCCTCTCTCTGCAAAACTGAACAAGTTGGAGGTTTCCATGGTAACCAGCAGCCAAGAGGTTGAGTCCAGAAGAAGCCAAAGCTGGACTAGAACACTTTTTTTTTTTTACAAAAGATTCTCCCGAAAGTTTTACGGAAGAAATAGAACTAGTAATCAAACATTTTTCATTTTATGCTCCTTTATGATTGGACATGCCAGAAATGATGCTCAAACCCATCTAATACTCCGTACAGAGTAACAGTTGGATTCTTTTCTTGAGAATATTAATCTTCAAACAACGGCAGACATTCGAAACCAACAAAAACATCAATGTTTTCGTTAGTAGAGTTATGGCAGGTACGAAGAGCATCAGCAAAGAGATATTTTTGAGTAAGAAATCCAAACTAAAGCAGTCTAACATGAAGAAAGCACATCACTGCTTTAGATAGGTGTGGTTCTCATGGGAACACACTGGGCTGAGAGTCACCATGTCATTAAAAACACATAAAAACATGCCATGCTGGGCTGAGACTGACGGTCACAGAGTGCAAAGAACAGTTTTTGAAGGGTTTCATTTTGCTTATGCAAAGTCACTGTAGCAATGCTGGAAATTTGAACATGTCCCAAAAAATTTGTAATTCTCTGAAAACAGAGTTGTTGAGTACAACTGGAACCCTCCTCAGTTCAGCTTCCATGATTTAAAAAGTGTAAGAGAATCACTTTGGGACTAATTAACAGACAATGTGCAAAGAAAATGTGAAATTTTACATTTTGCCTAGGTTGCCAGTTCAAATCCTGGCATGTTTTCCCCATACATAAAGGTTTTCTCCAGGTCCAGGCTTCCTTCCACAGACCAAAAACATGCTTGCCAGGTCAGGGAACCTAAATTGTTCCTCACTGGCGCCTACGCAGCACGGCTTGACTCAGTTTGACTCCTCTCTACATGGTTCCAATGGGTTTCCATTACAGCTGAAAAACGGCTCTAGTGGGTGGGCTGGTCATAGAACTAGCACAAAAACCAAAACTTGTCCACTAGATGGGGCTGTCACATGTACTACGTCGAGTCATGTTGTCATGAGACTCGAGGTGGTACAGCATCTTAAAAGGGACATGAATGTCGCCAATCTACATGCATATTTTCATTTTTTTAATTACTAAATATATTGACATGGAAAAAATTACATCGATTAGAGTCAGAAATTTCGATAATGATAAATGTTTGATTTATTGCCCAGCCCTAGCTGGCAGCAAGGCTAAAGTACAGGTGAGTGTAGGTGACTCCAACCCCCTAGCCAATCAGTGATCGACGATCTACTGATGCTGTGTTTTGAGCCCGACTTGGTACGCTTGAAATCACATCAAAGTTGGTTCTATAAAAAGGGTGACAACCACAGACCCGTTTCTAATGGAAAAGCCATGGAACCACGCCCAGTTGAGTCAAACTGTGCTGGGTAGGTACTAGTGGAAGAGTCATAGGTGTGGATGTGTGGGTGACTGGTTGTCCATGTGTTCCTGTGATGGATGAAGCGGTTAAGACTAATTTTGTGTCTCCAACTATTCACCAAGAGTCCCAGAATAATGAGATCCTGGCTTAAACAGCTTCTGTGCATACACCGTGTCAGGGTTACACTATGAGGCCAAATGTACATTTCCAATTCAAAGTGGTCCCCAAGTGGAAGAGCAACAATTCTCCAACACCAACCTTATAAATGAAATAAGTCAGTTAACCAACCTCACTTCTTACTTTCTACACAAGTTGAGTTTTAATGAAAGATGAGCTTTTGTCTCATCTGATGCTCCAAAGCTTCCATGTCAAGTTAGTGTCAAATTGTAGAATAGTTGGTATGTTCCCAGGAATTTTAATGCAGCTTATATTAACACAATCCTGGAAATACGGCACTCACAATACCACAGCCAGTAAAACTTGTGCCTGCTGTGATAACATGTACAAAGCTATGAGCTACTGCTGCTGTTGCATCATCTCGATATAAGACAGTTATCTTGACATAAACTTGAAAGGATGAACCCTATTAGCAAGCAATAGATGTTTTGGTTTCTCCATGTTTGATAGGATCAGATTACTTCTCCCTTGCTCCACAGCAGACTGCCCTTGTCAGGCACAAGCATATTTTCTATTCGTCTGTGCTGTGGATATAAGGACTCTGAGTTGATGGTGAACCGAGATAAGGTGGACAACTCGTCTCCTTTGTTTACAGGAGCTGATGGTACATGAGGGAGCTGCTGGTTGGCGAAGTACTTTCCAGCTTTATCTCAGCTCGCTGGTCTAGCTCTGTGGTACTTAAATGTTTTTACCATGACTCCTCCGATCATTCGGGAAAACAAGAACTTCCCAGGAACACTCTTATCAGGGGTTCCAAATAGCGGGCAAAGCTGAGCAAATATGGTGAGCTAACAGAGCTGAAATCATGACTTATTTTCAACGTTTACGTGAATGACTCACAGTGACACATGAGGAAAGAGACTCGTATTGACTCAAGACAACCCTGAAAGTCAGTTGGAAATCAATTCCCGGTGGCGGTGCATGGGCACAACATTCAGCAGGTGAAATCCTTTAAGTATCTGGGAGTTCACATTGATAATGATCTCAGCTGGAAGACTCATGCTAACAGTGTTTGTGCTCGAATCCATCAGCGTCTACACTTTCTTCGTAGACTTAGGTTGTTTGGTGTCTGTCCACAGATAATGATGGTTTTCTATAGGGCAACAATAGAGTCCATCTTGAGATATGGCATCGCATGTTGGTTTGGTAACCTCACGGTGAAGTCAAAGGCTCAGATCTCCACTTTGATTAAGATAGTAGGGAAGACAATGGGTTCAACTGCTCCCTTAACGCCACAAGAGGTGTTTGAGCAGACCATCCTCAAACAGGCACATAGTATTTTAACAGATTCCTCCCATGTTTTTCATCCTGAATATGTTTTGTTAAAGTCACGACAAAGATACAGAATCTGCCTCTGCAAACACAACCGGTACAAACATTCGTTTCTTCCATTATCCATTAAGGCCATCAATGAACAAAGAAGCACGAGATGAACATGTCCGGTAGAGTGTGCTGTAAACATCTTTCTGTCCAGAGGGTTGTATTCAGAGGTTTGGGGGGTGGGTGTGGAGGGGCCAATTATGTGGTGGTCATTTAATCTGTATTTGTTCGTTCTTTTTAGGTGATTTATTCTTCTTTTTTTATTATTCTGAGAATGTTTTTTCTTGTATGAGTGAAATATGGTGCAGCAAAAATGCCCCCGCTGTCTGAATCAAATTTCTCCCAAGGGAGACAAATAAAGAGTTGATTAATTGATTGAAAGGGAAAACAAGAGTGATAACTAATAAATTCACTGCTTTTAGTTCAGGGAAAACCCTGAAGTTTATTTATATATATATATATATATATATATATTGACCTAGGTAAGGTCACTAGTATAGTAGCAAATGAGAATTCCCCACAACCTTCAAAAACTACTTCCAGAACTTAAACAAGTTATTTAAATTTTAAAAGTCTTCACACAATTGAGTAATTAATTAATAAATGCCTAGTAAAGCAGCAGGTGGCTAAAAATAGATTGCGAGTCCCAAGATCATCTGTAGGTTAGAGAGTACAACTGATGTCATCCCTTCAGTCTGCTGCTGCCACAGACTGGAATGATTCACAGATAACTTTAAAACTGGAATGGTTCATCATAAAGGCAGCTTTCCATTCTGGGATCTCTGATCTTTTTACAGATGTATGCGTCTGTCATTCAGATTGACTGCCAACTATATGTGGCTGCTTTACTTTTACTGTTCTGTATTTGTTCATGTTGTGATTGTATTTGAGTGTTTTTAACATTTAACTTGGACTTTTATTGATTTCAGCCCCATTTTCCTTTCCCCTCAAAAGGCATTGCCTTTTTCCATGCCACAGTTGTAAATAAGAATTTGTTCTTAATCTGTTTCTGCCTGGTTAAATAAAGGTAAATGGTAATAAAATTAAGACTGGAGGGTATAAAAAAAGATGGAAATCCCAATATATGGAAAAGCTTCTTCTGAAATAAAACATTACGTGCACATAAGTGTATTTTATCGTAAAATCTGTCGTTTGTTTTGTTATTGCATCTGCGGATGGAGGCATAGCCTAGATATCTAGACTAACTGTAGCATTGGCACATGATTTTTATTCATTTTATTTTATAAGGAGAGTTAACAAGGAGGCAGCGGTACAGCTGAACGTCTGGGCCAAACAGCATGTCCGCCCAAACGTCCACGAAAAAGGCTTTTGACCAGAGGTGAGTGGAATATAAAAAGTAGGGACACAAATGATAACCTGACAATTAAAAAACTACCTTGAGAAAATGTTACTTGAGCACTGTGAGTAATGATCTTATTTTTATATTACTCAAGAAGGAGCCGTGATGGGAATAACGGCGTTTAAAACAACAGCGCTGCTAGCGGGGGTTAGTTTTTACTTTCACTTTCATTTGAGCTAGCGCTTCAGTTCTGGTGATCGATAATTAGTAGGGTCGCCATCAAGAAAAGCTCTCTCGTATGTTTTTTTTTTGTCAAAACAACTTCCTCCATTTTATGCCTTCATATCGATGTCAAAACGCTCTGAAACTGTATATTTTCTATTGTTAATGTGGCTTATCAGTATGACCCTTCCCAGCAGCCTTTGCGTGGTGACGTCAACTGTAGAATACCCTATTCTGTGTCTAGCTAACTATGTATGTAGAGACATTGGGCAGGCTTACCAGAGCTGTGACACTAAAAAACTACAAAGATGGCATTGGTTCAGGAAGAGCGCTTGTTTAAAACAGCTTTGGCATCAACTTTGGACGATTTAGACTTTCTCTGAAACAAGAGCAGATAGAGTACAGAGTCCTTTATTTCGAAAAAGGATGTATTTGCTTCTTCTACGATGGTGTATAGCGGACTGCCCGTTTACTGATTTCCATAGCAATGAGTACATAGCAATGTTCATTGCTTTGATTGGTCCTAGTGCAGTCCAGTTGCATGCAGAGAAATTTTGCACTAGGTTCCATCTACGGGTCGTGGCCAGGCTATATATTTAAGTATACAGAATGGGTCGCCAGGTTACTGGAGGCATGGTTGGACACAAAGGTGCAGGAGTGTGTGGGAGTCAAAGAACACTGCAGAAGACGATGGTAACGATAAAAAAAATCAGCAAGATCAATATTTTCAAACTCGTTCCGCGCAGAGCTCTATAGCATCAGCTATTGTCATACCAAAGTGAATATAATATTAGGTTCAATCTTGCACAATAAACGATTCCACGTGATCTTTTAGTACTCGAGTACTTGTGAATGGTTCAGCTACCACCACATGACGTTTTAGACCAAAGTCTGTAAAACTCATCCAGTTATAGTCATTTCCATGTTATCTAAGCTCAGTTGGCTGTGGCAGCCATCTTGAATTGACCCAAATGTTAATCATTTGTAGATGCACATCCAATGAATTCTTTCCAAAAGTTTCTTAAAGATCCATCCACCAGATACTTTGCTAACAAATAAAAAAGTACACAAAAGTTTAATCTTACTGCACACCTTTCACCAGCGGGCAATAAAAACAAGGACACTCCTGACTTATAGGCAAACACGAGTGCTGCCCATTGACGTCACATTAGATGATATCAGGGTGGTTGAAACAGTAACTGCGCCGCTCTCGTTGGACCTGCCAGCAAGTACAAAGAGTCGATGAACTAGCAGCACAGGAATTATTGATCCTGGTACTGAAAACTTCTCTCGGCTTTCAGAGCGTGCACACATTCCAAGAACTTATTTGTCTTACTCAAAAGCACGCCAGCTGCGAGAAAGCAGTCAGGATTATTTTGTTGGAAAAGTGAAAAAGAGGGTTTGGAGATGTTCCAGGTAGGAGAATGTCGGTCCAAATCAGAAGGTTATGAAGTCCACAGAGAAATTATTTCACCTGCTGTTTAAACACTAATGCACACTCTAAAATATCAGATCCAGATGACTCACACATGAAGAATGAATCGTGACGGTGCTGCGATGAATGAAAAGTGGGCTCTTGTACAAGCAGTGATAAAAAGCACAGAGGCACACACAATGGTATTCATGCATGCAAGGGCACAGGTATGCAAATAGATACCAACGTGCACAAAAACTGCCTTTTAACCGGTTTAAATGCTGTTCTCCCCTCTGCTTCCTCCTCTTCTTACGCAATGAACCATTTAGCCTCTCAATCCAATCAAAGTGTGACAGAAACAGTGGAAAGGAGGGGAGCTGTGGATGATGAGATTATGTATCTACATTTAAAACATTTGGGAGTGCAACCCTGCTGCAGCAAAACCTATGTGTGAGAGACCAGGAGGTGACGAGGCTAATAGTGCGTGGGCTCCTTCTCTCCAGGGAGCAGTTGTGTCTTGCTGGTGGACGAGCGAGTCTTTGAGGTCAGGGATGAAGCCAAGCAACGTGAGTCATCGTTTCAAATCCACAAACACACACATTCGAGTCTCAGAACAGATTTCTGTCTGCAGCATCATGTACTTCACGATTACTCGTAAACACTTGTGACGTACTGCAGTCTTGGAACAGGACGATGCTTCACCCTGCATCACGTCAGATCCCCATGTGTAGGAGCTTTAGCCTCCTGTATCCTTTGGAAGTTACACAGTAGAGTTCCATCGCAGTTAAATGTAAAAACAACTCTGCTTCTACCAACCAGTGAAGAAAATTTGATTTTCTGCCATGAATACGTGACAGGATGGTTCTTTGAAGTTCATACTTGACTTTTTCTTAAGAAAGGAGTTAAAAAGGGATGTTTTTCTTCACATTTTAAAAACTTCTACATTTGACAGCTGGGGAGAATGCAATCAGAATGCGTTTCCTCATGTATCCCTATGGCAGTAATCTGACGTAGTTAACACAAGAATAGCATGTTTTCATAACTGAGGCCATTAAGGAAGCAACCTACAACTGGTAGGATCTTATTTATGACTTTTACAGAGAAACTTTAAAATGGCCCAAAATTTCAATTGATAGTCAATATTAATCAGTTTGTGCATTTTTAGTTTTAAAATAAATTTTAATCTCTTATTCTCAGTTCACACTGGGTGCATGTGCAGTGCGTTATGGCAATGGTGCGGTTTTGTCACGCGCTCCGCAACGAGTCAATCCCCTTTGGGATCGTGTGACGCCAAGTGGCTGTAATGAGGTCTGTTTAATTGGACTTGCGAGATCACAAAATCACGGAAAGAATTGAAGTATGCTTTAAAATAACATTTTTTTATATTACAAGTTCTTTAAACTCAACATCTACCCTCATAACTGTTGATAATTTGGTCCACGCTAGGGATGCACATATACCACTTTTTTGGAAAACGAGTACGAGTACTTGCATTTCAGTACTCACCGATACCGATAATGAGTACTTATTAAAAACATGATTTTAATTTACAGATAACAGCTTTAGTTGTATACTTTAACAAAAAAACAAGGCACTCGTTTGGAATTAAGAACATTTATTTAAAATGAAAACTTCTCCCTGCTCTGCGCCGCAGCTGGGGCCTTGGGGGTGGGCACTCTGCGCCTGTGATTAACCCCTTACACGCCGCTCAAACAGACATTTCTCACACCATGGTATCGGTCCCCGGTATCGAGGGACTTTTAACGAGTATGAGTACTTTAGAAAATGTGGTATCGAGGCCGATACCCGATACCGGTATCGGTGCATCCCTAGTCCACGCATAATGTTATTCTCTACTGCCAGGATAAAAGCCTTATCCATGCTAAGAACACCAACGCTCTTCTCAAAAGATGCAGGGAACAAAAAAGACCAGTCAGTCAGTGTGTTCACACACAAATCTAAGTCAAGTTTGGTCGATCTAAAGTAATAAACTGGTAGTCTTTATCCTAGTTCACATGTACCTTAGAAAACTGAACTCTCAAATGAAGTTTGTTCCACTCCGGTACAGTAGGTGGCAACATGCGCCTAAATGAAACGTTCCTCGACGTCTCCAGTGTAAACCAAACTATAGGCTATAACAGCTTCTGTTTGCTGTGAAGATGTGACACCACCACAAGGTGTCGCAGACACACTCGGTGTGAATTTGAGGTTAAGGTTCAGCTACAACACCAAAACCTCGCAACATCTAAATGACATATTTCTTACTTCACATCTGAAAGCTGGTTTATTGTTATTAATGAGTTCTACTAGCTGTTATTCTCTGCCGCTGGTGGAGTTATTTTTCCACATGTACTCAAAATAAACAGCACAGGACTGAGATAGCAGCCTTGTGGGACTCCACTATTCAATTCTGTTGAGGAAATGTACTGATTAAAAAAAACAATCTGGATTCACTGTCACCATCCTGATGTACAAGTTTAGAGCCTATTTTATTTGAGTGTCATGTTTCAAAACATTTTCACATGAATAAAAATAAGTCTTAATTCGCAGACAAAGCAGCAAATTAAAAATACAAGCTCATTATTTCTTTAAAGTACAATCGTAACCCATCTGTAAACACCTCACTTGTACAGAGTTGAATTCAAAATCAGTTTAATCAACTTATCATGAAAATATCTTTTAACTATATTTCTAACAACTGAGGGTTTTAATATTTTCAGCCAGCCTCACTTTTCCTGAAAAGCCGTAGCATCTTGAGGAAAGACTAGTTTCTACAAATACATGTAGAATAGAAGGGTTTTGTTTTAAATCCAACCAACCATTTTATCAACTCCTCGTCTCAATTACCCAGAAATCAAATTTAGTGGCACAGCAGATTTTTTTTATAATGTTTTAAACACAATTATATAGATTGGTGGCACCCGCAGAGCTAATTACAGCTCCACTAATTAAAGCTGGCACTTGAGGACAGAAGTGTAGAGAGAGTAATGCTTCCCTCATGCAGTGTCTTCTGGGAAATTGTGCAACAATTGCAGAATGCTGTAAAAAGGGTAAGAAGACTGGTTTAATGGGAGAAAAGTAAAAAAAAGTGTTATTTGTTGTGAACTTTTGGTACTTTAGAAAGAATCTGAGCATCATTACTACTTCATGGGCAGCACTCGCCCCCTGACTGCCACAGGAGGACAAACTGTGGGTAAGCTGTAAACTCCAAAAGTAAAAACAGTAATAATCTGGCCTTTTAGAGCTAGTTGGGAAAGCAGAATTAGCACAAAGGCAGCTGGACTTGTTAGACCTCCTTGACCTAAATTAATGATGATTACTGATTTCTAGCAAGAGAAATGACCATGATCATTATCTTACATAATATACATCTGGCTAATAGGGCTTAAAGTTTTTACGGGGTCCTTTATGTTTTTAAAGTAGGGGAAAAGCTGATAGAATCAAGGACATGCTTTAAACAGCTGGAAAAATAATACATACCAGAGGTGATAGCTGTAAATTGGACCCATTTTAAAACCCAACCTCAAGAACGATGGATTTAATTTGAGATGTGTACTTTGGCCTTGATGCTCAGTAACAGCTGTGTTTTAAGGAATCTAGATTAAATTGTTCATCTATGTTTTTAAGACGTGGCAACAATTCATCATAGGGCTGCTCGATTATGGAAAACAAATCATAATCACAATTATTTTGGTCAAATGTGGTTAAAATTTGTTTAGCACAGAGAGTTGAGGACCACATCCAGGTTTACATTTGTGCCTGCTGCATTCACCAATTTACAACCCGGAGGTGTAATGCTGTGATGCTAAAACCACTTTTAACCACATTAAACCTAAAATATCTAAAAGATTGTAAAAATGTTAAGTCCTATTTTGGATGAGGAATATTTCAAACAAATATTTGTGAAACATACAGACATTAGTTAAAACAAATGCAGTTTAAAACTAATTTTTTTAGGTTTGGTGATGAAACAAACTGTAAGCTCAATGATGCTTGCTGGGTCTTTCCACCGCACACGTATGCATTGTGTTACTTCCGCGAAATGTAGTATGCAGCAACTAGCATCGCGTTTTGGAAGCATCCCAGAAGCGTAGGTATGCGTCGCTTACGCTTTGAGTTTATTTTTTTATGCCCTATGATTCTAGAATGCGTCAAGCTCAGCAGTTCAGAAACACAACAGCAGTGTAAAACATTTGGGAACTTTCAAAATAAAAGCCATGTGCTGATTTCCAGTAGCTTAAAAAGTAAAAACTAGTATGTCGTTACCAGTGAAACCACCGTATCCGAAGTAAACAGAACAGAAAATAAACCACAGATATTTTTGGATACATGCTGCCATCTTTCTCCTTGATTTTTAGCACGTGAACTGTTGAAATCAGGTTTGGTCCTGCAATTCTTACGAGCCACTTGCACATCGAGTGGAAAGCCGGAGTTGTTGAACGCTGTGCAACAAAGCACCAGGAAGTCTTTTTTTTTTAAAATGACAATCCTTTTTGTGATGCATATGAAACATTACCAGTGTGTTTTGCCTTCATTCTGCCACCTTCACTGACTTTTTAAAAATGACACCACAAGATGCGTGATTTGGGCTTCAGAATGGGTGGGGGTGTAGGTCGACAAAGTAGAATGAGACAAAATGATTGCAATAATAATTTTTTTAGATAATGTCCTGAGCTAAAAATTATAACCCCACCGAACCTTAACAACACTTCTTTGGCATAACTACAATGTAAAAGTTTGCTTCTTAGCTACGACTGGACAAAATGAGGAAAGACAAACTACTTCCAGATACTCTGACAATATTAGTGCTTATTGATCCCCCAGATGCAGAAAATGCAGGTTTGAGTTTATCGGCCTGAGGAGGAAGACTGGGAAGTGTGTGGTGTGTGTGTCAGGAGGTTGAGGGTCACCATGGAGTTTTCACTTTCTGAACAGGATGTTCAATATCAGAAATAAGCACAATTTGGTAAGCAGTTCTCTCACACACACACGACTATACTTTTCTGTTCTTTAATAATAATTCCTACGTTCACATGCCAGTAGCTGATATAAAACATGTGAGAGTGTTTCTCAGATTTTCATCAGTGACTTCTGTTAGAGTTGTGCTGAAAGCAGCACACACACACACACACACACACACACACACACACACACACATCCTCCATGCTCAGGATACTTCAGAAAGCACATGAGTCAGCACTTTTAACACCTTTTTTTTCCAGTCAGCCTCCTATTGCTTGGTCAAACGGCCGTTTTTGTATCAACTCCCACGCCGAAGCCTGACTCTAATCTTTGCTTCTAGCTGCCTCTTCACCCTCCAAAAGGCACAGAAGGAGCATGGCGATGACGACGCTCCTGTGACGTCACCCTAAGCAAATATTTTAGCTTTCTGGGACACAAACGGCAGCGAAACACTGGAACATTAACACTGCTGTAAAAGCAGAACGTGTTCTCTAGCACACACGTGCGTACACACACGCACAAAAGAAAAGGGAAAGCGGCGAGTCTCGCTGCCATCAGCACTTTCCCTGGTGTCCTCACCAGACCGCGGCTGTCTCCTCTCATGTCCTTAACGGCTCTCACACACCGTCTACTCTCCTTCCTCCTGCCACCTTTTTCTCACTTGTTCAGCACGCTCTCCCATGCTTTCCCGGCTCCGGGTTTTGACGTGCAGAATCGCAGCTCACTGCACTGATTCCTTGTGCATTGAAGTGCAATCAATCAGACTGCAATTTCCCCTCGCTGACACTTAGAGCCACTCGGCCCCAGAAGAAGAAGAAGAAAGGGTGATGGGTAGTGATTTTCAGCTTGTCCTTGAAAACAAACTCTTATAAAACAAAAAAGGAGGTTTCACTGCAATGTGTTAAAATGTACCTTGCAGTCTGGGAAGGGTTAGGCTCCAACCTTCCACAGAGGAACAGAAAAACAGGCTGGTATTCCAAAAGCCGTTGATTCTGATTATGTTCATCACCGTTTAAACAGCATGAGTCAGAATCATCACTGCACCTCATCGACCTTCAACCAAAGGTTTAGCCCCAGCTCTGCTCAATAGCTGGACTCTCTTTAGTCGGAGGCATCTGCAGCAATGCACCGGCTGCATCAGCTCAGACCTGCTCAGCTGTCGTCACATTAATGCAAAGCAGCCGTGTTTGTGAAGGCGATCATCATAAATGTGGGGACAGATCTTTGAACTAAATCTCTGTGTAAAATGCCTGAGGCAGTGCTTCAAGCCTAAACAGATTTTTACATAACTTTGACCTTAAGATGACCCCATCTCTAGCATCATCACATAACGCTGTTTTGCAACGTTCTCCCATGTCGGTGGTTGCTGTCCATCTACCTATCGCAGGGGTCATTATGATCAATTTACATCAAAGACAACTGGTTGCCTGGTGGGTATACTGACATCGTGGGTGGGGTTGGAGCACTCATTAACCCGCTATCTGCTCTAAGCTAACCCTTTAACTTAGCCCAACACCTACTGCTTTCTGCTTTATTCCTACACCAACTCACCAGTTTAGCAGCTGAAAAGCAGGTGGTACCTAGCATACCACAGATGTTTACGCTAAAACTGAACCAAACTGGCTTTAAAAGTGAAAGTTCGTAAGTGTCTGAGCACAGTTGTTTGTAGCTGTATGCATTCAACAACATTAGCATGGCAAGTAAAATTGCCTTGGGCTGTTCTTCAGGATTCCTCTCTTCTTACTGAGCTAACCATCGTTGTTTTCATCGTCAGGCCCGTCCAGGTGTTGAATACGTACACAGAGGAGCCTACTGCGATACTTAAAATCAAAAGAATCCGACACGCCTCCTAGTGGCTGACTGCTGTTATAGGTATATCCTTAATCATTAGTTTCTTAAACACCATGTGTTGGTTAGTAAGCATTAAACTGTGGTGGAACCAGTTGCCATAACTTGGTTAAGTAAATCCAACATTTTATTTTTTACAGTGTAATATTATGTAATATACCATTTAACATTTGAAAAGCCAATTGGAATGAACCTGCAGACACAAGTTGCCAGTTACTGATAGATGTAGTCACGTTTGGGTCTTGGTTGCTTAAACTAGCCAATGGTGGCAGGAGAAAAACCCAACGATCTCAGTGAGAAAAGCCCCAAGGCTGGAAAACAGCTCCTTCAGCCATTGTTTGGGGTTTCCTGCTGGATTGTTTTTGGTACATACTGGCCCATGATAAAAAAGACCTGGAAAGAGCAGAACATGCTGACAAATGATAACAACTGGCACAAAGGTCCAGGCAGGGAGCCGGGTCAAAGCACTCATCACATCTCTCCTGTCTAGCTAACGATATCCTCCGCTCAAACGACGGCGTCTGTCACCGACTTTTCTCAGGAAAAAAGAAAAGAAAAAAGTTAATCAAGAACTCCAGAGCTGCAGCTGTGTGTCTGTGAGATGCAATATTAAAAGAGGTTTTATTGCACCACAAAAGAGAAATGGTGGTCAAAGTTATTGACTGACTTGCTCATAAGATTCACAGTCACCAGGGAGTGGGGCGATAGAGAGGAAAAACTAAATGAGCATCAATACCATGAACACACACACACACACACAGAGAAAACTTTACTACCCAAATCACGTACCGCAACCCTTTAACGACTATGGCAGCAAAGGAAAGACGAGATATTAAATCTTAATTCACCTGCTATTCAAGCTGAATGGTAAAACACGTTTTTTGTTTTGAAGGTTTGTCAGCTCTACATGTGCTCATACACAAAGGTAAAGTGAGGAGTTGTACTAACACTTAAAGGAGACCCGCGCTAAGGGTGCACCAAGTTGTTAGTATTTATTTATTCAGCCAAACCAGTTTGGCCACCCTGACGTCTAATTCCTTTGAATTCCTTTTTTCCTCCTTCCATTTCCCCTTTAGTCATCCACATTTCCTCATTCCTCCCTACCTTCCCTTGCTTTCTGCCCTTACTTGTAACATGCCCTTCATAAAGAGTCTTTGTGAGTCTAATTGGCAGTAAGTGAAACTAGAAGTCTGACATTTGTTATGAGCAGAGTTTATTTTTGCACTAGCTTGTATGTGAGTCACAAAGGCTTCTTTAAAAAAGCCCGTCGGTATTATATAAAAGGATCTAGCTCCACGTAGGATATTCATCAGATGTGCAGAGCCGTGTTTTGGTGCACAAGTCGTTACGTTAAGGAGACTTTAAAGTCTATTGACCCCAATTCTGTGGGTCTGTGGTTTCTAATTCTACTGCCAGACTTCTCTCAGCTCCAACTATAATGGATGCGACACCCGTGAGGGAGCACGGACACCTGCCCCCCCCGCCCCGCGAGCCTCGGTCAGCAGCGGCGTCCTGACAGGACTGATGAATGCGGGCTGATGAGAACATGCTTGCGTTATACCACAGCCTGAATCATCACTTGCTGTGGCTAAAGCAGGAAAGCAGTTACCGCAATCTACTGAGGCTGCATTTGTATTATGAGATTTTCAATTACCGTACTGCACACTTAGTTGGTTGCTACATTTAATAAGTGAGCGCGAGTGTATTGGCAGTAAAGTATTGCATTTTAAACGTCCACAGCAGATGAATTATTAATGCGCATATGGCTCCTGTGCCTTTAATTTGCAGAACAAGACGACAAAATCGCACAATATACATTTTATATCCTGAGTAACAAGAGAAATATGCAATAATCCATTTTAACAGTGCACCAGGTTTGAACTGCTAAAGGAAAACCTGTGATTTATTGCTTGAGAACCACCACTTTATAATGAAATGATAATGCCTTGAAATTTTCTTTAGAAATTCTGAAGGATGCCAATGCAGCTACTGCCTAAAACCCCTGCATCAACTCTGTAGCTAGAAAAAAAGCCAACGTTTTGATGTGTACATGATTTCAGAATAAAAAAGGACCAAGGTCAAAAGAAATGTTAAAGCTGAAGCCAGTGGCTCATTAAGGTCACCATGATAACCATTCCCCTATTTCTCTGACCTCCTGACAGCAAAACTGAGACAGGAACTGATCAAAACAAATAACCCTCTGACAAACAGTTGCTTAAATGAATACTAGACCTCATATTCAAAATATCCTAGAACTGTGACGGTTGGAAGGGTCTGATGGTCACACGTCAGGAGAAGGTTTTAAGCTGAATTGTAATGGAAGTCAATGGAAGTTGAGTGTGTGTTTTCAGCACTGAGAGCGGATGAAGTTAACCAAAAGGCCTACAGTGGAACTAATGGCCCTTTTCCATGACCACATACTTAGCGTAGTTTGGTGCAGATCCAAGGCTATTCAACCAGAAACAGTTACCAGGTTGTCACCTCTATTTTAGAACCCACTTCAACGTGCTCCGAGCGTACCAAGCCATAACAAAAAAACATCAAAAGACTGTCGGTCACTAACTGGCTAGAGCAAGCATAACCAACTCCAGTCTTCGAGAGCTACCATCCTGCTAGTCTTCTGTGTTTCCTGCTTTACCACATCTGAATGGAGTAATTTAATCATCTTCTTACCACGTTTAACTCTGCACAGGCCTGTTAATTACTCATTCATTTCAATCAGGTGTGTAGGACCAAAGAAACAGCTAACATGTGCACGATTGTAGCACTCAAGGACCAGAGTTGGTGACCCCTGCACTAGAGGGTTAGGGTCACTCCCTTCTGTGTTTTCGCCTCAACACTGGCAGCGTTACAGAGTCTTCCCTTTTTGGCATCCGACTAAAAGCCAAAGACTGAGCACGTTGTATTTTTGTCTTGCATACAGATCACTTTGCACAACTTTTGCCATTGAGAGTACAAGAACCCTAAAGGCGCTGTACAACACAACACATTCACACACTGGTGCTGATAAGCCATAACTAAGCCACAGCAGCCCTGGGGCTAACTGACAGAGATGGGGCTGTCGTACAAACTTAAGCCTGGTTTATACTCGGTCCGTCTGCGTGAAACGGACGCACGCACCGCCATTTTGCGTCGGCGCAAGGGCTCTCCGACTGGCGCACGGAGGGTGACGGAGACATGCCCCAAATTTTAAACATCCGTCGAACGAGACGGACAGCGCATGCCTGTGATTGGTCAGGATGACGCTTCCTGTAACTTCGTCACCAACACCGCCCTTGCTCCGTTAATAAGTAAAAAAAATTGTTAGCGGCAGACCCAGAATAGATTGAAGAACGCATCGCGGAAAAGTCCGAAAATATGAACGTTTATTAACCCGTGACTGAAGGAGTACAAAATACGGAGCAAACGTGGATGGAAACGACGGGAAACGTGGGTTTAGAGGTGGCGACTGGATGAAGAGGTGGAGGAGAATGAAGGACAAATTAGTCCGTGTTAAAAAGTCTCTGAAATACATTAAAACAATGTAAAAACATGAGTAAATACACTATCGTGAACCGGATACATGAGTGTCATGGTGGCAGGATATCACAGAATAGCGCTACGCCCTCTGTTGTCCTGGCGGGGAATTGCTTTGCAGCACTTTGCTGCCTGAACAGAAGTTCGAATGTGAAAACCTTTCAGACGCTCCGTGTGCGTCTCTCCGTTGCGGAGCTCACAGAGAGTATAAACCAGGCTTAAGCACCGCCGGTGACCTCAGACCACCACTAGCGGCGAGGCCGGTGAAGTGTCTTGCCTAAGGACACAACTGCATCATATGGAGCATGGAGCGAACCTGCAACACTCCGGTTACGGGGCAGGCACTGAACTCCTGACACTTAACCCAGCCTTGCCTGCTGGTGGCGCCAGTGCTCGGCATCCTCGCCTCTGTCAGTGCGCCCCAGGGCAGCTGTGGCTACATCGTAGCTCATCATCACCAGTGTGTGAATGTGTGTGTGCATGGGTGGATGACTGTGTTGTGAAGCGCCTTGAGGGGTTGTAGAACCCTAAGAAGGTGCTATACAAATACAGGCCATTTACCATTTTATAATGTCTACTTGTCTACTTTTAAGACTAGGCTTAAACCTTTTCTATTTGATAGGGCTTACGGTTAAATTATGATGTTAGCCCAGGTTTAGACGAGTGGGGAGCAGAGGGAGGTGGAGCGTACAGAGGGGACTACAGTCGTTAAAGACTTTTCTTCCTGGCCCTGCCTTCATCTAAAGTGTTATCTCTGTAGTTATGCTGCTATAGGCTTAGACTGCTGGAGGACATACTGACCACTTTCCACACTCTGCTACTTTCTTCTACCACCACTCTCTAATTGCATGATTTCCTGTTATTTCAGCTGTTAACTTTACTTTCTCTCTAAGTGTTTTTCTCCCCAGAAGAAGCTACACTGGCGTTCTGCTGAGCTGTGGTGGCCTCATGGAGGGGGCCATCGGCTGGCACACTGCTGCCAACCACCCAACATTCTCCCTCTCCTGATATTACATCTCACTTTCTTTAACATAGAATGTGCTACTATTAGTTCACCTATTGAATTAATTATAGATTCACTCAGATGAAGACAATAAAGTTTCTCTTACTAAATAGAACTTCTACTAAGAAATCACAGTGTAGCCATAGAAACACTACTTGATATATATGGTGTGTGTATGCGTGTGTGTGTGGGTGTGGCGTGCGTGTGTGTGTGCCTACTCTGTCTTCTCAATCCCCAGTGAGTCGTAGCGGATGGCTGCTCATACTGAGCCGGGATCCTCTGGAGGTTTCTTCCTGTTAAAAGGGAGTTTTCCTTCCCAATGTCGCTACATGCTTGCTTAGTATGAGGATTGCTGTAAAAACACAATGACACTAGTCAGTGTCTTGATGCAATCTGCTGGGTTCCTTTTATAGGAAACTTTTTTACTGATTGGCTTAATGAACTGAACTGTATTGGAATGTTTACTTTGTGAAGTGCCTTGGGACAACTTGTCGTGATTTTGCGCTATAGAAATAAACTGAATTGAATTGAATAATGAACAACCACACGAACCATGTAGCGTAGATTGGAATTGAGCGCATTGATTA